>JANHFL010003698.1:99373-111564 GCA_032468155.1 Oxyrhabdium leporinum | reverse complement strand
ATCTTGTAAGCCACGCAGAGTCACTTTGAACCTTGAGATGGGCAGCAAATAAATTTGATAAATAAATAAATACACTATAGCAAGTTAGCAAATTAGGGCAACATGAGCTAAAACTTTCACTGCCTCAATTTCAATCCTTCTATAAAAGTGAGAAAATTGTATTTTTCTTTGGGGAGATGTTGCAATGAAATGTAAATTTATCCAGACCAAACATAGTACTGACATTTCTATTCCTAGCTTTCTACAAGCATTATAGGAATTGTGCCAGCCGAAAACAGAATGGGATCTGTTGAACTAGTGAAATAGTAAACTCTTGAAATAGTAAAACCAAGCAGCATGTTTATCTCTCAATATTCTGCAAAATATTTTTCTCCTCCCCACTTTCTAAATTGTGCTACAAGGATAGAAGAAAGTTTGAAGGAGTAGATTTTTCTGAATTCCTGAAGATGCCTTTAGAGGAATCTTGGGCCTTAATTCTCATATTCCACGATCATAAAGAATATTACTGCACCTGTTGATGAACATGAATGAGGTGAAGTAGACCTTGCAAACCTGAAACCTGATCGCTTCAGCCATACTTATCTATTCAGAACCAAAGGTTTCTACTTCTAGATAAATGACTACAGGGATTCCTGCTTCTCTAAACCAACACTGATTAAAAATAAAACCCATTAATTTGGAATCTAGAATACTTTACATAATATAGTTAATTTATTCCAGGTTTTTAATATTAACTAACAATAGTTTAAAACTGAACATTTCTAACTGATTAGCTCTTTGGCTATAATCCATTTATTTTAGATTTTTCTGTCCTGTATCAGTGTTTCTCAAAGTGTAATCGGTCCAAGGATCTCTGGGGGTCCCCAAAACCCTCTCAAGAATCTGTAAAATTATTTTTTTTGCCAGCCCATGTTGAACAATAATATCAGAACCCCATCAAACTATTATGAGAAATAGTAATGGCAGCAAATTAATCAATATTAATTTTATCATGGTAAATATTGATAAATGTAACCCTTACAAAATTTGGGAGGCCTACATAATTTTTAAAATTGGGAAGGGGTCCTGAGAGGAAAACAATCTAAGAAAAACTTCTATAACGTAATTACATGGTAGCAGACTACTGTAGGCTTTGTTTTTTTGATCAATGTTTGACTGATGTTACCTTGAAGCATTCAAGGCAGAATTATATTTGAATACTCCAAAGTTATTCTAAAGCATAATATGAAAATATTCAAAACAGTGCTTTTACAATAGACTTAGCGCTTACCATCAAGCCGCTTGCTAATTTGCTCTTTTGCACATCTATTCAAGCAACATTTTCTCACTGTTTCAACAGAGATTTTTTCACTTCTTCCTTTTTCTTCTTGATTAGATCCAGGTTCCTTCACATGTCCTGTAGTTTCTAACTGACCATGAGTACTTTCTGAATTTTCTAAAGAGTTATGGACTTCTAGTGGCTTTTCTTCTATAGAGTTTTCTTTAGATTCCAAAGCAACATCAGAATTTCCTGCTTTATATTGACCAGAATGCTCTGAATGTATCACTTGAGAATCTTGTGATGGAATTCTGTCAGATGAACTAGAAGATTCAGAAATGTTTAAAGGAGTCGGTGGTAACTCTATTAAATGTTTTTCAAACTCTCTGTGAGGCCGTGGAGGTTTCTCTGTTATTTCTGAAAGCTGAATGGAACTATTACAAAGTTTTGAATATTCTCCACCCAATCTATGACATAATTCATTGATAATAACATCACAGTCACCAAGAAGCTCGACATCAAAGTGTAGATGAGGCAACGGTTCCCTATTAATTAGAATCTGAGGCACTTCATGTGGGATGGAACCTACATATTTAAAAAAAATAAAGTCAACTATTAACAATTGGATAATTTTAGGGAAAACATGTAACTATGTAAATGTCTGAATCCTGCCTAATTCTATGGTATTTAAGGTATATTAATATATACATGATATTCCTTTTTTCCTAACATGCTTCCACATCTATGAAATTCTCTACATTCTATGATTTCTGGCACCATTCATCCTGATTGCTAAATTTAAACTGAAACAAGGACTTGTTGTTCTCAATACATACATAATCAATACTCACTTGGAATCAATGCTACTGGTCTTACTTTAAGTGAAGACCCAATAACAATAAGAAGATCAACTTCATCTTTGTCATATTTCATGGCCCTGTGAAACTGCTCTGGTAGATTTTCACCAAAGAATACTATTTCTGGCTTCATGATAGCAAGGGGTTCATCAGATGAACATCTGGGACATCTAGGAACAACCTGATTAAATAATTTGAATTAGCAGTGTTCATTTTATACAAGTAGCACTCATAGCTGACAAACTTTTAATAAAAGAATAAAGCACAACTTAGGTTGCATATTGGTGTGAATTTCTGCCAAGGACTATAAAGAGAAAAGCTGTATGTTTGCAGCTAAGGAACTGGCTAATGAAATCCTATCGTAAGAATCTGCCAGAACTGAAATTGTCTATAAAACCTTTAAAATTACAACAATTATGTCCGATTACAGGGCAGCCAGCCATCTCATTGTCTTCAACCTTCTAAACTTTCTTGTGCAAGATTCTTCTGTCTTACTCTAGCTTTCTTATTTGCTTGGATACTATATGTGAGTTCACTGTATTTTGCCACATTATCACATACTCTCCGCCCCTCCCTCCCCCGATTAATTATGTCCTTGTAAAAGGTTGCTATTGTTTTTGGTGCTCCCTGAACTTGGTTTTTTGTTTGCAGACGTTTTATTACCGAACTGGGTAAGAATCATCAGCACTCCAGTACTTTGTTCAATTAGTCTATCACGACAATGTTTCTACTAAGAGAGGTTGTGACTTTTTATTCTAGCCTAAGTGAAAATTTCCCTAGGAAAAGGACAGATGCAAGCTTCTCTCATTTCCATGTCATAGGTATATTACTGAAAATCAAAATGAACTCTAGCACAGCTACGGTAATAATTACCAGAGCTATTATAAATTCAATGTCAGACCTGTCTCAGCTTGAGCCTCTAAGTAAGAACAATCCTTAACACCATCAGGTGCAGAAAGGTATAGATTACTAGAAATAGTGGTGTAAAGCCAGAACTGAAATTTGTACACGAAATTCTGACACTCGGCAAATTTTATATTTGCGATGTGGTAATTTTTTTAATAATATGCAATTTGCAATTGTATCCTAGGCCATCTAGTCCAACCCTATCTGATACATAAAGATCAAGAGTAATAGCACCACCATCAAACTGCTAGCAGTCTTACTTGAAAACCTTTATTAAAGGAGAGGTTGATTTTAGCTTTATTAAAAACTAATGTTTTTAATAATGTTTTAAAACTAATGTTCAACTTAAGAGTACTCCTCTGTCATTTAAGGTGACAGTACTTAGGTTTTTAAAGAATGCTATCATGTCCTGGCATACACATGTTATTCAACAAGCATACACATGTTATTCAATCCTTCTTAAATGTATGTTTGACCAGAACATGATCTTTAAGGGGCAATTGCAAAATTATTTCAATTGATTCTTTTAAAAATGCAGTACTTTGTACTAGATGGCATTACTCAGTATCACTATTAAGTAATGAACTATTCTTTGCATTTAACTCCCATTTTCTTTTTCAAATGGAGAACTAATAAGATGCAAATATAATTAAATAAATAATTATATATAATGCAACTGTGGAGCCTCCAACTGGTTCTTTGTAAAGAAAAGTAATCACAATAATTACTGTATATATAGCTACAATTCACATATTTAGATTCAAAGAATGCTATATTTTAAGTTGCATGGTATCAGTTTTAACAAAAAGATTTTGCATGCCTACAGTTATATTTTCAACGTATTTAATAGCATTTCTAATATATAGTTCTTTTCCACCAGTCAATTCTAAAATAATAATTACCTGATTAAAAATATCTCCTCGTACAACTTCACAATCAACCTTGTATTTACAGATGAGGCAAGAAGCCGTTGCAAAGGAACCTGAAATATATATATCAGCCAATAAAGGAACATACCAGTTGTCAAGGTTTTTTCCCCACTCAGGGATTTTATCGGTAATACATGTACTTTCAATATATTCAGTGTATGCAGTATATGAAATCAAGCAAGTGGCTGGATAGCGTAGTGATTGGAGTGTTGCCTTTGATGAAGGAATATGACCCTCAAATTTGAAGATGGTTAGAAAGAGAGCCCCATCTGAAAGGTTTTAATTAGAGAGTTGATATATGTTTAAAAAATGGTGCTAGACTACATCCCCGTTTCACCCTCTTGCCAGTTTGAATAAAGTTGGAAAGATCTCTGGTTATATGTAAGGCGGATTTTATTGTATAGTTTATAATTAGGAACATGTTGGGAAACACCTGTGCCTGACAAAGCAGGACTTTTTGTCTATAGAGGATCTGCTCAGAATGTCTCAAAATCTTACCCTTGAGATATTATCAAAAACTGACTTAAAATCAATAAAGGGCTGCATGTAGATTCAAGTCAAGAATGGTTGGTATATATTGTCTGACAGATGTTGAAGCACTACTAGACTGTAGTAGATTGTCCCAGTTGAAACTCTACTTATTCAGAATTGATTATTCCCTTTTTTATTACCCACATTTGGAGTTTGCTAAATAGGTACCTAGCTTATAGTTTACTATAATACTCGACCTAGGACCATAACTGCACCTGAAATTATGAATGTAAATTATGCTGGTCATTAAGTGCTTCATCGATGTAGCAAACCCAATTTTATGACATTTTGCTAAGTATAACACTATGGCATTAAATGAATCTATGATTGTTAAGCAATTGCCAGGTTATTAAGTGAATGCATTTTTACATTTTTGCCAGAAACAAACGTAAACTTTTTTTTTGGGGGGAGGGTCAATACTAACTTGGAACAGTCACTAAGTAACCCATTGTGAGAACTATCTGTAGTGATGCAATAGCCTTATAATTAGCTATAAATTATTTAATTTATAATTAAATTATATCACCCTTTTTATACAAGGGGACAATTATGGCTTCTTTCCAGTCCTCTGGGATCTCGGCTATGTGGTTAATGTATGAGGCTAATACAGGGACCTGCCAATATGAATTTGACTTTATCACATTTATGCTAGTTAATGAGAGTTCTGACTTCCTTGCATGTGACTGGATGCCACTGTGATGGTGAAGATAATGATATATCCATCACTCTTGCTAAAGGTGTTCGCATGTAGATCACAAAAGACTTGGAAGTAGTATACTCAGTTATTTGAGGAGATGCTACAATGGAATGTGTAAAATTGTTATGCAAACAGTTTGTTATAGAATGCCAGAACAGGGAAGGATTTTTACACTGTGTGGATTTGATTAGTTGTAACCATTTTCTCCTCACCTTTATTATAACTCTGTATCTAAGATAGAAAAGAATGTATATTTCACTTACCATGGCACTGGATTATCCTTTGAATTCCTGCAACTTGTTCCAGTGTATCTATGTTCTGAGTATAATTGCGAAGGAGTTTTCTTTCTTTATCCATTAAAGCAATAAATTTATGACAAAGAGATGGCTGAAACTGTCCAGGATATATTTCCTGCAAAAGAATGCAAACAAGATTTTGTCAATAATCTCTGCAATTGTTACATAGCACCACATATACAATTTCAACAGACAATAAAGACTGTTATTGAAAAATGCAGCAAATACAATTTTGCTTGCTGTTACATATCTAACACTTGGTAAGCGAAATGAATCGTTGGGGAGCATAGTTTGGAAATCATGTCTTGCTGCGGCTTCCCATAGTTATTGGGAACAGAATACTAAAAGAGCAATCCTGCACATTTAATAGAGCTCACTTTGGAGTAGATATAAATAGGATACCACATATATAATCCAAATCTCAGCATTTCAATTAATATTTAAGTAATTTCACAAACTTGAAATATTACTGAAAGACAACAGAATTCTTCCCACAATTACTGACCTGTGAATATACTAAACAATACAACTTAATTGTAGAAAATCATGCCCTTAACATTGCAAATTGCACAAATGTTGATTGGGAAGGACAGAAAACAGTTGTATCTAAAGGCAAAATAGTCCAGAGCACAATCTATATTTGCGTTAAATATATTAATGCAGTATCTGCATCAAAATGACGTATTGGATCTAGAAAATGTGTCTTTACTGTCATAGCATCCTCACCCATCACCATTACAGCATCGCTGCAGATACAGACTGTAGCCTCTCATCTAAGGTTTCCCTTAAAAGTACCAAAGCCCTTAAAATCTAGCTTTGGTACCAGGCCAGGGAATATTATATTGGAAATGGGGGCTGTCATGCTTCGTTTTAATGACTGTTTTTAGTCTGGCCATTTGTTCTGTGTCTTTTTTTAAAGTATACTTTGTAAGCAGTCCAGAGTCCGCCTGAGGAGGTAGCAATAATAAATTTAATGAAATAGCTTGCTACCACAATTATATCCTAAATCATCTATCACCTAAGTTCAACGATGACCTCTAAGTCATGCATTATGCTGGGAAGAAAACCTACACTGTTACCCAAATCTAAGTAATTTAGTCTATCACTCTCCTTATTCACACTGAACCTCAAGTTGAGGTTGATTGGGTATACGTGGGTTTGTGAAAATAGTAAGATACACTCCATAAATAGGTGCAGTATCAAATTAGTACATCTCTCCTTTGTCTCCTCTCTATGTCTCAAGTTTGTTCCAAATCCCCTCCTCATCCAGGGCAGATTTATGATGCAAGCAGATATATGAGGGGAAAAATCGATTTTGCTGGTGGATCTACAGTATTTCACCAGGACAACTTCACTGGATCTTTCCCAATGTGACCTAAATGGGGTGTTCAAATAAAAAGATTTAGATGTACGAAGTCTGTTGGAAGTTTTTAAATGATTATCTTCCAAAGATTAAAAAAATCAAAGAGACAATTAGCACCTTTGCAAATTTGAAAAATGGCCTTGGATCTTTTCTGAAGTATTCTATGTCAAACATTGCTTGAGGATCAGGAAGATCTGGGAAATCAACTGCTAGGCGGGCATATATACCATCTCTTGATCGGAAGTCAGGAATACCACAAGAAACAGATACCTGAAATGGATGGCAAAATATAGAATATGTAGCTGACAGTTGCTAATATTATTGCAATTAACAAAGATTCTTTTATCAAGGATGACTTGTGAAATACTCACTGATACATTTAAAAAAACCTATATGTGAGGAAAGTTTAACTGCAAAAGGAAGTGCATTTCTTTAGATCTACATGAAAACAATTACCATGTGAGGAAATGCTAATATAACTGTAGTCAGAGTATCTAAGAGAATCAAGCATGTTAGACTTGTAAAATAATAATAGTTTTATTTTATTGATGTCATTACCATGCCACAAAAATGAACATAGGCAGCCTGATTCTATTAGTAGTAGTAGCATGATGCTCTCCCATGTTTCTTGAAACTCAGACTAATAATAGTAGTGTATAAAGTCATGTAAGCAGATAATATCAGGTGCCAAAATAAACCCTCCAAATAGGTTTGCATTATCTGCCCAGGGGCTTATTTGTTAGTATATGGTATATACACTTTTTAAAGTACCGTATTTCTTAATATACTTGTGAATAAGCCCATCTGCTGATAATCCGACCATCAATTTTTTTTTATCCAAACTAACCATGAAAACTGTGGGTTAACATCCACAAATGACACATTTTTCATGGTATTTTCATTAAAAGTTGAAGGTAAGCATATCCACAGATGGCATATATATGAGAGTATATAACACAGTACTATTTTCAGATCTTTGTGGTACACTTTTTCCTATTTACGAGTCACCAGCAAATAACTTGAACTACAACACTAAAGTTTGCTGCTATTTCAAAAAGTTACAGAAACTATTACCAATTTTCAGAAGTAGGCCCCAATCAGCATAACCAACAGCAGGAAATAAAAAAATCTGAAGGGCCCCAAGTTGCCTCTTCCACTATAAAAATGTGTATTACAGCTTTGGCTTCACTCTTACTGCTTTCAGAAGATGGAAAATACTTAATTTATAAGATTGTTCATGCAAGTAAAATATGCACCTTATGCATTTGCAGGATTTGATGCTTTTATCAAAATGACAAAATGAGAACTGCACCATAAGCTGCACTGTTTCATATGTGCAATTGCAACTATTTGCTCTCAATGAGCATATTAAAACATCAAAATACGATATAGTCTGTTTGTGAATACATACCCCAGCTCCAGTCAATACTATTATTTTTTTGCATTCTTGCAGGAGTTTCACAGCATCCTCTATAGTATTAATATCTTTTCTCTTTTTTCTTTTAGGTGGTTCTGAGAGAATATTAACGACAATTTGCCACAATGTCATATTATCCAATTCAGGAGGAGGAATTGTTTCTGGTAATAGGTCTTTCAGAATTGCACGTGGATCTGTGCCTATCATGAGATGTTGTTGGACAAAAGTGTATGGACCTATTATGGAAAATGAAATAATTATGAGTACAAGATAGTATAGACAGATTAAATGAGAAAATGAGCACCTCACCACACTTCGGGTGCTTCTGGATTGAAAGGATTAGTCAGCTATAAGCTATTGCCCAAGGGACGCCCAAATGTGTTAACAGCACACATTTTTCAGGTAAGCTTTTAACTTCTACATATTTTTATTTTGTATTTTAAATTTTATGTCATATAGTATGACTTAGTTTAATTGTGATGTTTCTGACAGAATAAACAAATGAGAAAATTGTGCAATTTCACCTGCTGTATTTTGAATAGGAAAGCAGTGATATTATGAGTAACTTCTATTTCAGTAACCCTAAAGCTTCTTCACCTAACATCAGGAATCTTATCAGTATAGTGAAGAACATGCAACACCCAGAATCACCTTATTCAAAGCCCTGTCATTCTTGCTCTGGAAAGATTTCAATTTTCTCCCATCTGGTTGTCCTTTTGATATTGTGTTTGTGTGTCTATTTTTCCTCAAATGTATCTATAGCACCTCTTCATTGCTTCCACAAGATCAAATGCTTTTTGCCCTAATAAAGTATCACAAAATTGCCCTAATAAAGTACCAACTTTTACACTTTTTTTTAAAGAAGTGTTTTGTAAAGATTGGATGATTTACAGGTCCTTGACATATAACCATAATGGAGCCTGCCTATTATAGTTGTTATCCTGTGACAATCAGGTTGGTCGTGTGATCGACACTATTTTACGATATTTTTATGCAGCAGTCATTGAGTACCAGTTATCAAGCAATGTGTTGTTTTCTATGACTGTTCTTGCCAATAATCAACAATAAATTATGATTTTTTTGCCAAACTGCTGTAAAAGGCATCATGTAACCATGTGCAGCTGTGTTGCTCAGCATCCAAAACGTGACTGCCTGAGGGGAGAGGACTGTCAGAACTTCAGAACCAGGTCAACTTGCTTGCCCCAGATAGGTCATAACACTGAATGGTTGCTAGGCGACCAGTCATAAGTTGAGGATTACCTGTATGACATCTTTTCATATATATAGATGAAGTATGTCAAAAAAGCAGATGAGAGAAACAAGCTTTTTCATTTATAAAAAGAATCAAAGATCGAAGTACATTTCTGCCCACAACTTTTAATCATGGATTTAAAGTGCCATAGAAAGAATCACTGAGAACACTACAGTTCCATGCTTCTGTGAAGGTGGCATTCCTCTCTTCAGCTGTTAGTTAAGATTAAATATATTAAACTCAGGGGAATGGAAATTACAGACATTTCAGAAGCAGCAAGTGGCAGACTGTATAAAAGGAAGAAAGTACCCCAATGCCCTCAATGTTGATAGGAAAATAAATGAAGAACTGAGGTGATTTTAGTCTAGAAGAGGCTAGCTGGGAAATTTTGAGAATTGAACTCCACACATCTTAAAGCTGTCACAATTGAGAAATATTGCCTTAGATTAACAACTAAATTTTACCTATCCGTGGCCTTGGAGTCCAATCACTGGAACTTGCATGAGAGGCTCTATCATCTTCATCACTGTCACAAGAATGGAAGCCATTTGCAATAATTTCATCACTAAAAAATATATTATCTGTAAAACAATGATAAAGTTATTGCACAAAATTAGTGCCATCATATTTGTAATATACTATATTGTTTTAAACACCTATATGGAAGCAAAAATACTCGAGGTATGATTTAAGTAATGGTATTGGGTAGGTAAAAATCAGTAAACATAAGTTTTATTCTGTATAGAAACAAATCTATGATAAATTTAGTTTTAATTTTGACATCTTCAATTAATGGGAAAGGTATAGTTGAGAAAAACATGTTTTTAAAAAAATATTTTTATGAGCCCTCTTAAAATCTACTTTTAGAATGTAAGTGCAGCTTACATTTCTGCAATTAGATGTACAAGGAGAAACAAATTTCCTATACACTTATGCAATTATTATCTGCAACATAAACCGCAAATGTTAAAAATAAGTCCTGAGACTCATTTAGAAAGTTGTTTTTCTCCTTTATACTACTGTATGAATATACTAGGTATAATTTCTATAGAATGTGTTGTCAAAAATGATCTTAAAGTGTCAATATATTTTCAATCTTTTAAACTACCCCAACAATTCTTGCTTTCAGAAAAACATTTTCTCCTTAATTTCAAAAGAAGGTTTATCAGTTGCTTCCAACTTCATCCACTATTCAGATGTATTCATAGGTTTAAACTCAATAAGGTTGCAATCTTGTTATTTGCTTAAAAATATATTCCAATACATATACACACACACAGGAGTGATACCGATTTAATATTCTGACAAATCCATACAGCATTGCAGTCTAAAATTAAACAATTACTGTCTATGCATGTCCATTTTGTTAATGGGAAAATTATCAATCTGTCTAGTATAAGTATCTTAAGAGTTACACCAATTTTAATAAAAACACTTGCCCTACAGAACTTCACACATTCGGCACTAATAGCTTTACAACGATTAGTAGATTTTTCACACATCACTAAAAAGACCTAACATTTTCCTTGGCAATCTTCAAGTCCTATCGTCATTAGGTAAATTCTCGTGAAGGTAATGAAGATTATTAAGAGGCATCACCATAAGGACATGATGCAAATAAAAAAAAAAAATTGAATTGCAAGAATGAGTGCAATAGTAATGCAATATCAGGTTTTCGATTCAATTGTATAGAATGTGAAGGATGTGTTTGTGTTTTATTTTTATAGTTATAATGTACACCGAAGATGGCATTTAATTTCGTTGTACGAGGTGCAATGACAATAAAGTAAACTAATCAGAATAAACTCACTCTTCAACCACGTGTACCATAAACAAGAAATCAGAGTTAAAAGACCGAACGGCCCGGGATTGCAGGTGGCTCTACCGATAGCGACCAGAAAGCCCAGACAAGCAGGAGAGGCGCCGATTTTGAGTGAACCGAATTATTTTTGAGCAAGCCTGTCAAGGGCCGGCAGGGAGACTGCCCCCTAAGAGAAGCGCCCGGGCCCCAGTTTTAAAGAGGGGGCAGCCCCTACCGGGCTCGCTGTCAAGGCTGATGGGCCGCCTCTCCAGCGCTGGTCCGGGTGGTCCGGCCTGCCTCCCTCTCCCCCTCTCCCCCTCCCCGGAGGCTTCTCACCGGTTTGCGGCGCCCTCCCCGCCTCAGCCGCGCCGTTCGAAGACTGCGCCGGCCCGCAGCCAATGGCCGTCTCCGCTGGCTCTCCGGCGGGCACCGCCTCCGCGCCCTCCCCTTGGCTCTGCCCCCGCGGCAGCTGCCGTTGGTGCGGTGACGGCGGCTCCTCTCGGACCAGGCCCCACCACCGGGCCCCGCTTTCCGCGCAGCTCCAACCCTCTCCTGCTGGTGCGGCCACCTCGCCCGGCTCGCCGCTGACACAGGCGGCGGGGACCGCCCTGTCCCCCTTCAGGGCCTCTTCGACAGCCCTTCCTGGGAGAGGCGCCGTGTCTGCCTCTCCGCCGGCTCCCGCCGCGGCCGCGCAGCTCTGGTCAGCCGAAGCCTGGCGTTGACGCTTGAGAGCGGGCTCGGGGCTCTCGGCGTCAGCGGCCGCCACGGCGCCGTTGTTGTTGCCGCGGCGGCCGCCGCTCCGAGAATGGAGGAGTGGCGTCTCCTCGTCGGCCATCTTGGAGCAGGAGCGACTGCTCCCTCCCCCTCCTCCTATTCCCTCCCTC
>JANHFL010003698.1:87383-97529 GCA_032468155.1 Oxyrhabdium leporinum | reverse complement strand
GGCTATTGAGGAGGGTGGGGGCTATTAAGAGTGAGTCTGCTTCCTGCCTCAAAAAAACATGTTTCTCCATTTCTCATCCGAGGAAATATAATATTCTGCCTTTTTAATATTTCCTAGAACATTTCATTATTCTAGGAGACGGGTGGGTGCTAGCTTCCCACAACAACAATCCTATGAGGTGGATTCAGCTGAGAGAGAGTGACTGCTCCAAAGTCACCCATCCAGTTTTCCTGTCTAAAGCAGGACAAGAACTCACAGTGTCCTCATTTCTAGGCCAGAACCTTAACCACTAAACCAAACTGGCTCCAGTTTTCAGTGCAAATATTTACATTTCCACTCTGCTTCCATCAGTATACAACTACACAGCTACTGTGGTTACACACTGCACTAACTCAGCGAGACAGCTGAACTGGTTCTATTATGTTGGGACAGAAGTAAATTGCATTCTGTTACACCCAGCAAAGCTTTAGTTTCTTATTCTAATTTAAGAATAAGAAAAGATTGTTTACAGATACTATTACATATGTCCATTGTGACTTCTATTAAATTAGTCTGCTTGGTATTACTTAGTTTGCAAATACTGCTCTGCGAGCATAAATTTTAAACACAGGTGATTTATTTTTTGTAACAAACATGGTGCAAAACATGTTGTCCGTGTCTAAGTGGAACTGCAAATACCAGATTTCATCATCACTAACGTAATACTAGTACCCTAAAGTTGTAAAAACCGCTGGGTAAACAGAATTGTAAATAATTTTTTGTAACTACCGTATGTGAACAATCGATAGGATAAATACTCATGTAGGTATTTTCTATGCTTCTACATCCATTATGTAAACAGTAATAATGTTTCACACTCAGAGGTAACATCAGAATTTTATTTAAATTTTGCAAGAAAGAGTTTACTTACGCATAGTTTGGTTTAGAATCCGAAACCAGCAGTAGAATAAACATGGCGTTTTTTTTCAGTTGGGGGGGCGGGAATTAAGATTCTATCATCATATGCACACATTAATTCAAAAGATTTTAAAGATAAAATATAATTGAAATCAGAGATTTTTGGGATCAATGGTTAAGCAGCTAGACAAAAATCAAGGAACTTTTTTTTTATAAATGATAACTGAAAAGCAGAAAGGTTCAGCAATACCCACAATGGAGGAATGATGGGTGAACATGATGGAATTTGCAAAGATGACTAAAATATTTTTTTTGCTTAGAGAAAGAAACAACGTTTATATTTATGATTGACTGGAAACCCCTTATAGACTTTTTACATACTGTAAAATGGAAAAATGCACTTATGATTTGTGATTAAAACCTGGATAATAAAAAGAGCAACTTTTATTTTGTAATCATAGAGTAAGAGATAACTTTATAATTGTACTTACATTTGCTGCAAAGAAAATTAGAAGCTTTTATTTTCCTTCTTTTTTCTGCACTTCTGCCTTTTGTCTTTTTCTTTTCTTGTTTCTGCTTTTTCTTGTTAATAGTTTGTTAGTTTTTATGTTCATTGCAAAACTTTCAATAAAATTTTGTTTTAAAATAATTAGTTGAGGGATAGCACATCTTTGCAATGTTTTGCTCTTGACTTAATTGTCGTCTCTTGAGCAAGAAGGATTTCTGCACAATTTTATCATGTTTATTAGGTTAGGTTCTGCATGGTCTCCTTTTACAGGTAGTCCTCAAGTTACAACCATTCATTTAGTGTCCAAAGTTACAATAGCACTGAAAAAAAGTAACTTATGACTGTTTTTCACACTTACAATTGTTACAGCATTCCCATGGCACATGATCAAAATTTGAGTGCTTGGCATTTATGTATTTATTTATTTATAACAATTGCACTGTTTCAGAGTCATGTAATTATCATTTGTCACCTTTCCAACTGGCTTCCAACAAGCAAAGTCAATGGGGGAAATTGGATTCACTTAATGACATGTGATTCACTTAACAACTGTGGCAAAAATGGAGCAAAACTAACAACTATTGCTTAACAATGGGAATTTTTGACTCAATTGTGGTCATAAGTCGAGGACTACCTGTATTTCCCATACAACTGAACACTGAGTGAGATCATTCAGATAGTAGAATAAAATTTCATCAGCATGAGATGATGAGATGAAGCTCTTTCTTTGAGTTCTGAAGTTATGAAGACATTTATTTAATTTGTATCCTATCTTTATTATTATTAATATAAAAAAATAACTCAAGGCAGCTAACATATTCAGCACATCTTCCTCCTCCTATTTTCCCCACAACAACAACCTTTTGAGGTAGGTGGGAGAGAGTGACTGGCCCAAACTCACTCAGCTAGCTTTCATGTCTAAGGTGGAACTTGAAGTCATGTTGTCTGGTTTCCAGCCTGATGCCCTAACAGAACAAATTAACACTGCTATATGTCCTTGGTACATTAAATGCTTTTCACACCTGTGCTAGCTATGGCCCATCTTAGAGAGATAGCATTGCTGTAGTAGTTTGATGACTTCTTGATTAGGTTACCTCAATCCACAAGATGCCACAAGATTAGTGACTAGAATTACATTATCATCTCTGAGTTCCCTCAGTAGAAAGTGCTGATATTAACTGGTCAAGCACTTTTGTTTACAGAGGAGATTATACAAAGTACCTGTGACCATAGATTTTGGAGGAACACCACTTTCTATGACTCAAGCTCATCATCAGGTGGCCTCTCATGTACCTGGGAGCACACCTTTATGGTAGTAGCCCCTCCCTCTGCTATGCCTCCCCAAGGGCTCTTTAAAAATGAATAAATCTCCTAATTCCTAACTAATAATAATAATCTAATAAGTACAATTATTAAAATTATTATTAGAATTATTAGATTATTGGACTTTCCTTCCATCCAGGACATAGCATATAACCAATGCTGGTCCGGGGTCCACAGTATTGTCTGGGATGCTACACATCCTCTTCATGTATGTATATATCCATACCCATAAATGCACATAGATATAAATGCTATATAAATATGTATATACATATACATAAATACAGTATTTATAAAAACTGCATTAATTGTAAATTGTGACCATAGAGGATAAAAAATGTCACAATAATGGAACTACATAACTCACTGAACGTTATGCATGTAACGCGATTATTGTGTTAATGGACCACTTTGGTTCCATATGATATTTTGTAGCAAAATATTTGTGCTAAGTTTATGCACTCTGGCCAGTTTATAATAAAATGTATTGGTTGCCCAATTTAAAAAGTGAGTCTTTTTTCTCATTGTCTTAGCTTCCTCCTTTCATTATCTGAATTATTTGTACCCATTTAACGCCTAGACAATTAGTTAATTCCATTTATTCAATGACTTAATGGTGATTAAATTGGACTGCCTCAAGGCTCTCACTTTTATTAGGTGAATTTATTATAAAGGCTACATAAATGGGAATCAAGTAATGGGCTTCATACTGAGTTACGGTTTTTTTATTTGTAGTTTATTGAATAAATCACCACAGGCTTGGTGCATGCCACACGCAGTGTCTTAAATGATAGGCTACAGTTCACAAACCTCTGCTCTGGTGCTCTATGTGAACCAACTAATAGCGCAGTAATAAACATGTCAAAATGGAGAGAGCCTACCTAGAAAATAAGAAATATTAAATTACAGAAGCTTTTGCAACCAAGTGTGAAGCTAGAATTACTGAAGAAAATCAAGGACAAGTTCAATTTCTTGTCTTAATAATAAATGCCTTGTATATTTATTTTTAATAACTTTAGTGGCAGTGCATCATTAAAAAGAGTACTTTATTCAATTACATATATGCCACATAAAATAGATAATCATTCATATATACATAAAACCAACTCTGAAGAATCCCACCTCCGCTTATTGAAAGTTGTTGGAAATAGCTGGATTACTTTTAACATGACATGGAAAACTACCTCTCCCATGAAGCTTTGCAGCCGCAGTTTGTCCTTTGTTTTCACCAATAAAAGCAGGCTTATTCAGGGGTGTAACTTCAGAGTCTCGGATGACATTTGTTCTGTGTATAAAGCAAACTGTAGTTGAGCTTTAGCATCACTGTTACATCTGTGGATTCTCGTGTAAATATTTTAAATAAAGCTTGGCTGTTTAGACTCCCTGTTTCTTAGTACTGAGAAAGCAGAGAGTGTAAAAAATGGATGCAATATTCAGCTGCAGGCTGGAGGATATGGAAGATTATTATAGCTTGCTGGGATGTGATGAATTATCTACAGTAAGATAACTTTTAAATTTATATATTCTCTTACCACCTTTGTAAATTGTTTGAATTTGAACTGTGTGTATAAGAAGAATGTTGACTTTTTTCATTTTTCTATAATGTTCTCAAGCCTGTAGCTATTATAGTAATTTAGTCTTTTTCTTTAGCCATCTTCTGTAATACTGCTGGAAAAGTTTCTCTTGAATTCTGCATTGTTTATTTATATAGCTGAACCACTGTGTCATGTAAATGTGAAGAAAACTTGTGGATTTCTAGAAAGCTATTCATAACACAATACAAGATAAAGGGATGTTGTTCAGAAAATAATCCCACATGCTTGTTGAGTAAGGGGGCAACAGAGTAATTATCTGCTATAGTGAATCTTTCATAGGAGATGAATTGTGGAATATTAACAAATCTTTTAGACTTTTAAGAATGTCTAAAATCTTGGATACATTACAAAATGTTCACAGTTGATTATATGTGATAAACACCCTTCAGTTATGAGCTAATACAGCTGTGCTGTGCTAAAGGCTGATGTTCACAAAATTTTACAGCAATTGTAAAATTTGTTGGAAATGGTTTTTCCAATGAAATAGTAGTAAAGGGCCTGTAGCATGTTTTTTTTAAATCCCTTTTATGATGCAACTCTAGAGCACTTCTTTATATCAAGTCCTACCATTGCTCATGTCAGGCCCCCCTCTCCTTCTAACTCAAGAAAGTAGAACTCTTGAAACTTAGAAGTTCAAACAAACTTTTTATTGAGCAGAAGTGATAGGAGGCAAAGTGAAAGCAAATTCTAAAGTTTAACAAAGAAGACAGTAACTTTTAAGATACCCAAAACGCCACCCCGTTCTTGTGATGGCCACTGGCCAATCCACAGGTACAAAGATGGTTTGGTAACGGTCGTTTTGAAGAGGAGATAAAGACCCTTAGAGGACCTCAATCAGGAATGTCGAGAAACGAAAGTGTAGGAAAGCTAAAGTTATGTTAATAGGATTTATAGTGTCCTTTCCCCTCCATGCCAGGCAGTGGAAAGTTACTGGCAACCATTCCCCCTCTTCCTCCCCTGGAAGAATGGCAGATACACATTTGGAGATCTGACAGCTCCTCTCAGTGACTAGCTATGACTGAATTTAGACTGCAGATACCAAAAATTGAACCTAAAATGTTTATCAGCTGTTCTACTACTGAGCAGTGACCCTTTTTTGAGGTTGCCACTTACTGCAGATGGAAATACCTGTTTACTTGAATGAATGGTGTAATCTCTTGTTGTGAAAGTAAGTGATTTTTGGAGTGGAGTAGTACGTTGTAAAATTTCGTGTTGCTTGTACTTTGTCCACTATTCATTTTATGATCCTGTATAAACACTGATGCTTTAGTCAATATTGTTGATGGAAGTGGTTAAGAAGAATGTAATTTTAGCTACTCTAGTAAAAATATTTTTCAGTTGACTTAAACAGCAACTAGGTATTATGAAAGATTTTGATTCTTAAAAATGTGTGATCTCAACTATGGATTTTGAATTAAGGTTTCTAGATTTCCTGATAATGAGGTAGCCAAAAAGTTGCTTCTTTTATTGGCTTATTTTTAATTTGCCCCAAGAGTCAGTAATTGATGAGGTATCAATTTGTTTTTTATAAGTATAGAAAAATATTTTAAATGTTTGCCAAATTCATTTATTTTTCAGGGAAAATATAAATAATAGTTCATTTGGCCACAAAGAATGTTAAACTGAAACTACGTGAACTACCTTACTTTCCACAAATACAAGTATATAAGATCCCAAATGCTAATCAAAGATTTAATTTTAATTAGATTAATTTGCACAAGAGTATAATCAGGTTTTATAAGATAAGAAAATATGGATATTTTCTGAAAACAGAATTATACAATTATACTTTTGTTATTTTCAGTATGACAATTTAAAATTCATATTAAAACTAATCAAATACATTATAATGAAGGATTATAACATGTAACTTATGGATTCACATTTTTTATTATTACATTTAAGTGGTGATCTGGTACTGCATACCTATTTTAGGCAGCACATTTTTTACTGGGAATTCTGATCTTCACTCAAACCTTTGAGTTAAAATGAAGAGTATGTCCATGTTTTACTAGGTAGTGAAGATTTTAGCTCCAGTTCTTAGCATAGAAATAACTCTTTTAGTCCTCAAATTAATGCTCTCTAGTCTGTTGGGAGTGGAGGTTTTGAGAGTTGTAAATCCCATATATGGTTGTTAAGTGAGTAACTGCAGTTGTTAAATGAATTACACGGTCGTGACTTTGCTTGTTGGAAGCTGGCTGGGAAGGTTCAAATGCTGATAACCTGAATTTTGATCAGGGGACTATGGGGATGCTGCGACTGTCGTAAGTACAAGGACCAATTTTAAGTTACTTTTTTCAGTGCCGCTGTAACTTCAAACAGTCACTAAATGATTGGTTGTAAATTGAGGACTACCTGTAAATAACTTTATAATCTTAAATAAATTTCTGTAGTCATAGAAGTCACTAATTTCACTTATATAATGGTATGCTAATATTTTACTTTCTTGCCCTTCCCTTGCATGCAGTGAGGATGTGAGCAATTCTTAAAAGATGCTCAGAAAAAGAAAAACATTAAAAAGAAGTTGGACTCAACTTTCATGAATTGTTTTGGCTATTTTTGCATAGGTTGAACAAATTGTTGCAGAGTTTAAAGTCAGGGCTCTTGAATGTCATCCGGACAAGCATCCCGGAAACCCTCAGGCTGGTATGTCTTTCTCTTTTTCTTTCTGTAAACCACCATGAGGTGAAAGTGGATGCTCTTGGGCAAAGCAAGCATCCTCAGTAGCACCTAGTGAACCAGAAAAAGGGAATGATATTCAAATGTGTAATTCCGTCGTCACACAAATTTGGGTATCCTGTCTAAAATAAAGGTAGTCAACTTGTTGGTCAGCTGTTTAACTGCACGTGTTTAAATCTTAGATCCTGCTAGGCTGCGACCTAGTCTATTTATTTATCTGATCCCTTCCCTTGAGGCTCTGGATAGAATAGCTAATTATGATGACTGGGAACATGACTCTGTTTGGATCTGGATTAATGCTGGACTACCAATATTAGGTGAAGGGGCCCTTCCCCGTTTTCACTTAACCACAGCACAAATGCAGCTTAGTTTTGTGACTTTCATCTAATCCTCAGGCTGTGACTGTGAGGGGCTTAAGCCCTCCTTAATTATATAAACATCTTTATCCAGATCCAGCCATATGCACCCATTTCTTTGGAGGGGACTACCGTGATTAGAAACAGAGCCAATGGAGGCAAGATCAGCCACAGAGAAAGCACATTTCCTGTTAGTATAGTTCTCAGCTGACTCAAGGCTGGCTGGAGAGCACTTGAGATACACTGGTGTGATTTTGTTGGCATCACCTAGTGCCTGATTGGTGATATGTGCAAAGGAGTTCCTCTTTCTGCTTGTTTATTGACAAGCTTGGGAAGGGGGCTATTTTCAGCAGTGAAAAGCCACTGAATGTATTACATGCTTGCTGTCAATTGATCCCAAATGAATCACATATCTTAAGCCCCCAGGGGAAGTCCACTGCAACACTATAAAAAGTCTATCCTTCCCATTAATCTCAATTTCTTTCAAAGCTATTCCTCTTCTTAAAATATAATTGTTTCTCCATTAACAGAAATCAATATAGATGCACAAGTCTGTCTCAGTCTCAACGGTGTTTTTTTCTTCAAAAGGCAACTGGACTGTGGATGTGTGGATAAATAAGAGCTAGGGAAAATACTGCATATTAATTAATTTGAATGGTGTGTATGCTTCTTCAGAAAATTTGCATCACTAAAAAGAAAAGCTACCACCTTCCTTTTGTCTGCATTGCTTTTTGTACAAGCGCTTTTAGCCTGCAAAATGGTAAGAAGCAATTTAATTGGAAAAGCAATCTCTACAATGTTTGTATTTGTCAGCCCTTGTTAGCATTTGAATTTCATGTATTTCCAAACAAATATCCGTTTTAATAAACCTGCATAAATGAAGGATCATTGTCAGTGCCACAGAACAGAAAGGTGACTCATAGCTAAAACACATATTTTCATAATCTTTAGAGATGCTATTTCTGTTATCAGGAGGAAGACTAGGAAGATTTAAATCCCCTAGAGAGAAAATACAAAGAGTTTACCACCATAATGCAAACCAGCAGATTGATAATCTGTTACTCGAGCTTGGCCTCTTGAAAATGGGTGGACTTCAAAGCTGGCTGGGGAATTCTGGAAATTGAAATCCACCCATCTTCAAGAGGTCAAGGTTGAGAAACATTGGTGTAACAGATGTCATTAAAGGACTAGAGGAGGACATCTGGGTCATCTCCAGGTAGGTTGGGCCACAGGTTCTCCAGCCAGCATTGGAGAAGATTGTTGAATCATATGATGATCCTTTAGCTGTTCCAATGCTTCTCTGGGAATCGACTTTTTATTTTCTGTAATCTGACATGAACATTGGAGATTTTGTTTTTGGGAGGGTTTTTTAGCCATTTGAAATCTTGAAATTCAGCTATTCTGTCCATCCCATTGAGCTTTTGTGCCTTGGATTGCAACAAAGTCCAGGCATTGTTTTCCTAAATAATAAATGTATGGAGGGATTTGACATGCAATATGTTGATTATGTGCATGCTGAATTTTTGTCCTCCTCCCCCCCTTCATGCTTTTTACCACATAAGCAGGTGAGAAAATCTGAGGTAGTCTTGAGGTCTCTGAAGATTCTCAGTCATCCAGGTCAGAATTGTCTCAAAGGTGCTTCTTTCTTCAAAAGGCACCTGAACCTGTCCTTCCATGATCCCCCACCATCCAGTCTCAACTGTCAGTACCTATCCACCTATCGTTCCATTTCCACTCCCCCATCAGAACTGATGAAGTTTCTTGAATGAGAAGCGAAACGTTTTCTTCTTCCTCAAAGAAAAAACAGTTGCCTTTTAAAGAAAAAAGCACCTTTGAGATAGTCTTGTGAATCTGCACTGAGCATTCCACTTTGTAGCTCCCCCATTCTTAAATTAATCAATGTAAGCTTTCCATTGATCTCTATTCAAACAGGTCTATTATTAGAAGTGGTTACTTCAAAGTGGCTACAAGACATTAATGGAGAAACCTGTGATCCACGCTGTCAGAGAGTAAAGGCTCTTGTCACCTTGCTGGGGCAAAAAACAGTCAATTTCCACTCAAATTGTTTAGTTAAATTGTTTTGTTCTTTACCCCAGGCAGAAAATTGTCATGGGTGGATCTTGCCTGGGCAAGAAACTTGCAACATCTTGTGGCAAACTATTTTCTAAAGAGTCCTCTTAGGCCTGGCACTAGGGCTATGATACTTTGTAGTGAGTTTTATTTCATCATAAACATGCAGAAAGTTTTGCTGCAGGCTCAGAAGCCTTGTATTTAAAGCAATAGAAAGAGGGCTGGCACCTTGCTTTCTGTCTTGTACACACCTTGATTTTGATTCACCAGGGACCTGTTGTCAAACGGGGGGTTCAGGTTTGAGTCACAATAATAAAAACAGCTCTTTGCTAAAAATAACCATTAGATAAGAATGTGTATACATGCATAGACTTCATGAGGGAAATGACTGTTGGCAGCTGCTACTAATGCTGACGGTATATTATCTTCAATTCAGAAATTCTGTACCTCTGTATGCTAATTATGATCGCCAACCAAAGAACAGTTGTTTCCCTGATCTGTTTACTGACTTTCCAGAGAAAACTACTTGGCAATGATGGAAACCAGAGGTAACATCTAGCCGGTTCATACCGGTTCACGCGAACCGGTAGGGAAAATTTTGATTAGTTCAGAGAACCGGCAAATATCACCTCTGGCTGGCTCCGCCCCTGCCTGCCCATTCACCACTCGCCCTGCCCCCTGCTCACCCCTCAGTTCCAGCCGGCAAAGAGACGGTGGC
>JANHFL010003698.1:71202-83189 GCA_032468155.1 Oxyrhabdium leporinum | reverse complement strand
ATAATTGCAAAGGAAAATATGAAACTGTTTTTCATTCCTGAATGTAATTAAGTTGATGGAATTTTAGTTATTTTGCAGAGAAATCAATATCATTAGATAATAAAATAGTCTCAAACATTTTACTATTCAAGTAATTCGGGCAAAAGAAGTGACGTTGTGTTGGCTACGCCCACCCAGTCACATGCCCACCTAGCCAGTCATTAGGGCAGAGAACCTGTTGCTAAAAAATGTGAAGCCCACCCCTGGCCAGTCAGTCCCCTTACCCAGCCCTAGAAACAAAGTGGGACATGTTGTTGTTGTGCCTTTGAGTAATTGCCGACTCCTGGTGAATGCTCGGAAAAGTCCCTGCAGTTTTCTTGGCAAGTTTTCAGAAGTGGTTTGTCACTGCTTTCTTTCTAGGGCTGAGAGAGAGGGACTGGTCCAAGGTCACTCAGGTTGGTTTAGTGCCTAAGGCAGGAATAGAATTCATAGTCTTCTATTTCCTAGCCTGGTGCTTTAGCTACTACACCAGGGGTGTCAAATTCAATTTCATTGACGGCCACATCAGGGTTGTGTTTGACCTCGGGGGGGGGCATGGCCAGGATGGGCGTGGCCAGCTTGAAGTCACTCGTGTTGGGGGCGCCTGAGGTGAACGGAGCGCTCTGCCACCCAAAATGGGCTCGCGAGCTCCATTTTCAGCCAGGACGGCCTCCTGCAATCCTCCATCAGTGAAAATGGAGCTCGGAAGGGCCCATGTTCCATTTTTGCTGGCAGAAGCACAGCGGGCCAATCCTTCACTGTGTGCCAGATCTAAGCACCCAGCAGGCCGAATGCAATCGCTGGGCCTTGAGTTTGACACCTCCGTATTACACCAAACTGGCTGTCTAACAAAGTTGAATGTATTTCAGGAAGAGTTTTTAACTTGGCTGTATCTACTGTGTGGAGCGTCACAAAGACTGCTAGTAACTTTGAAATGCAGCAATGCAGTCTACTTCTCTGTCACAATAATTGCACACGTTAGCAATCTAGCTGTATACAGATGTCAAAAATGCTTTCACCATACAGAGTACACAAGGCTAGGATAAAACATGTTTAAATAGTGTCATACTTAAGAATAAACCTCTAAAATTTAAGCGTTACAAAATTTGACACTGTATTCACCATGGTGTCAAATTTTGTAACCCATAAATCTTTTTTACTGATTCATTGTCTCACTTTATGTAAATTCACTTTATGTGGGGTTTTGAGGGGAATATAATCCTTGCATAAAGCAAAGGAATCCTGTACATCAGGGAAATCAAACTCCCAGTCCGTGGGCCAGGCCCACGCCCAGTTTAGCGAAGGGGGAAAAAGTCCCAATACATCATGTGACACCACCGTGACGATGTGAGTTTGACACCTCTGATGTACATGAAGATGAAAAATAGGGTAATATTGTAGGAATAATGCAATTGAATATGCTGTGCAATTACTATAAAGACATTGTGTGTTGTACAGGTTTTATTGGACTATCCAAAGTTTAAACAATGAAAAAATGGGATATTATTTCCTTGCATAAATACTAAATGCTCATAAAAAACAAAGAACTGAATGCATCAAATCTATGGAATATTGTTGTATTTTTTATTAAGATGTAATGACCTGTTGTACTTGTTTTAATAAATGTCAGTTTCGGAACATTGAAATTAATAGCACATGTTTTGATGATGTGGAAGCCTTTTAAATTAAACCATGGTGCCACAAAGTCCATTAAATATTGCTTAATTTTTACCAATAGGTTTGTACTGCACGTAAGCATTTAATGAACCCATGTCACCAAAGTTATGCAATTTTTTATTGCTGTCAATAGGGAGCAATTGTTTTAAATTTAGGGATCACTTAAATAAAAGAACTGTCTTGTACATGTACCTAGACAAGAAAATGTATTAAAGCTTCATATACTTGATGTGTGTCAGGGTGCTGCCCAGAGCAATGTAGATGAAGACAACTGCACTTCAACTGATCAAAAACGTTTGGGAGAAATAAGTTTAATTTTTCTTAAGAAAGCAAACTACTAGAAGCTCAGGGCTGTTTTAATCTCAGTAATAAACTGGATGAAATAATATACACTACAATTAATTTCAAATGAGCAGGACATGAGATGAGTTTTGCTTTGGATGGGGTTGTGTTTTCCCAAAGAAGCACACTTGCCCTTTGGGACACCTTTTTATAATTGTCAGCCATCGCAGGATCTGCAAGGGACAGCTATGACAATGAATGTCTTTCCTAAGTTATGAATAGTGAACCAACCCTGGCACTTCCTGAGCCACCTGAGTTTAGCAACAGTTAATTATGCCTTGGTTGCAATTAACCTTGCTTTCTGAAATGCATTGTGGGGGACTTCTCTTGAGAAGCTTCCAGAAAGTGCAGTCTGGGCAAAAAGTGGCAGGTAGGCTGCTGATTGGCACAAAAGGAAGGGCTCCTGTGTCTGATTTACACTGACTACCAACAACCCTCTGGATAGACAGAACATAGAATCACAGGGCTGGAAGGTACCTCGGAGATCTTCCCGTCCATCCCTCTGTTCAAGGCAAGGGATCTCATATCATCCCAGTCTATTTTTGAAAACCTCCAGTGATGGAGCACCCACAACACTGGGAGGCAAGCTATTCCATTGATTGTTCTCCCTGTCAAGAAATTTCTCTTTACTTCAAAGTTGGACCTCTCGTTATTTGTATTTATTTATATTTCACATTTCTGAACCGCCCATTTCCTTCAGTGATGGATTCTTTAATAAGTTCCCACACATTATTTCTTTTTCCGCCCTCTGATGCTTTAGAGAATCCCTTCTTCTCTATGACAGCCCCTCAAGTACTGGAAAACAGTTATTATGAAGCCCCGAATCCTTCTTTTCAATTGACTAGACTGACCTAGCTCCCTCAATTGATTCAGCCTCCTGACCCTTTATCATGTTTGCTGCTCTTTTCTGCACATTTTCTAGGATCTCAGCATATATTTTTTTGTATCTTGATGACCAGAACTGGACACAGTGTTCCAAGTATGGCCTCAGTATTATCACTTCTTGTCTGTTGATGCAGCCCAGGACTGCATTGGCTTTTTTGACAGCCACAGCATACTGCTGGCTCATAAATGAGTCTACTAAGACACCTAGATTCACCATTAGGTTCACCAGACAGGTGGTTACACCACCTTGAGAGCTGGATATCCCCTGCAATGAATCTGCTTAACTACTTTGATTTGCAGGAAAGGACCCCAGATGACGCTCCCCCTCCCCCCCCATCTTATGTCTGAAGCTTGAGTTATCTGATCTCTGGGAAAGCACCTTTTGTAGTGTGGCTTCCAGGTTATGGAATGTGCTTCCTTTGAGATTTATATATCTCCCAAACTTTAGGAAAATGGTACTATAAAACCACATCTTTTCCATCATGTATTGTTAATCCCGATGTTTAATTTCAGTTACTGTTGTTTTAATTTATATATTATTTTCTTTTATTGCTGAAGGTCACCTTGGTAACTGAGGAAGCAGAAAGGATACCAATTCAATCAATGCAAACAAACAAATAAAACATCCTTTATTGTAGTAAATTAACAGAAAAAGAGAACAAATGGAAAGGAACTTCTGCACTTACAGATGACAGATATTATGGTTAGCTGGTTGGTCATTGTGGAAACAAAATCTTGGACTAAAGAAACCAATCTTAGGCAATGAAATATCTTCCAAATGTGTCAATGTAACTCATGTAATTGCCATGAAGCAGAATTGGGGAATACAGCTGGAAAGCACTTAGCTAGCTTTGGACTCTTCTGGTAGAGCTTTTCCATCATTCTTCTGCAGAAAGATGATTAAAAGTACAACTGAGAAGAAAGCATACTCTTTGCTATAAAGACAATCATCTCAGAAGGAACCCAAAGGCAGCTTTGATAATTAGACAGGCAGAACCGCTTGAACAGAGAAAAAATTTTTTTGCTCCTCTTTCCTGTGAAGGTTTTGAAGATGTCCCTACTTTCCACAAAATGTTCAGCTAGATGGACATTTTGCTTTTGATCATGCAGCTCTCTGCAAAATGATGCTATCCAGTTATAGTGGATGAGACTTCTGATACTTTGAATATAATCTATCTGGAGGGAAGTAGGCTGAGGAAAGCATTAGTAGATGTCATCAGAAGAGGAATTCAAGTAGTCCTTGGCTTACAACAGTTCCTTTAGTGACTGTTCTAAGTTACATTGGCACTGAAAATGTGACTTATGACTGCTTTTCACACTTATAACCGTTATGGCTTCCCCATGGTCATAGGATCAAAATTCAAATGCTTGGCAACTGACTCATATTTATGACAGTTGCAGTGTCCTAGAGTCATGTGATCACCTTTTGCAACCCTCTGACAAACAAAGGTAATGGGGAAACCAGATTCACTAAACAACCATATTATTAGCTTAATAACTGCAGTGATTCACTTAACAACTATGGTAAGAAAGGTCATAAAATGCCACAAAACTCACAACAAATATCTCACTTAGCAGCAGAAATGTTGGCCTCGATTGTGGTCATAAGTTGAGGACTACCTGTAAACACAAGCATATATAAAAGTGTAAATGTCAATTATTGTTCAACCAGGGTAGATGAATACTCCACCCTTACTAGCAATGAAGGCTAGTGCTCTCATCCCTGGAAACGTTTAATTACCATGCTTTAAACTTCTAAGATATTTTTGGAGACTGCCTAGATAGGTCCCTACAATTTTCTTAGCAAGGTTTTTCAGAAATGGTTTGCCATTGCCCCCTTCCTAGGGCTGAGAGAAAGTAACTGGTCCAAGATCACCCAGCTTGCTTTGTGCTTAAGGCGGGACTAGAACTTATAGTCTCTGGGTTTCTAGCCTGATGCCTTAAATGCTACATCAAATTGCGATGTATATATTTGCATCAGTCTGCAGATATCTGCTCTGGCTTTGGGTTCAAAGCGAAGGTTTGGAGATGGATGGAGCCAGAAGCAAAAAGCATGTGACTGTCCAGTCTCTTCTTAAAACCTCTGGTGTTGGAGCACCCGCAACTTCTGAAGGCAAGCTGAATTGAAATTAAATAAAATATTGAAATTAAAAAACCTGTTTTACTACTGACTTGATTGCACCTGACAACTGAGGGATACCTTTTTCTTTTGTTATGAAACAGCCTGGAGGCAGAAACACACACCAAAGACAGAAAAACAATGTCTTAATACCTCGGTTACATAACATTCTTAAATTTATGTTCTTACTAATATGGATAGAATTTATTGTAATTCACAATTTCACTTGATGGTTGTATTGAGCTCATCACCACTGTTCCTGTCATCTGTTCAAAGTTTAATAGTGATTTCAGGTTTTTAAAATATATAATATACAATTACTGATATTCTGAAAATTATAATACTATGGAACGTAAATACTTTTTTTCACTTGCACATTATTACTCTTTTTAGTTTTTTGTCCTCTTTCATATTTTCTCTTAAAAGGTTCAATAAAATGCATAAAAAAAGAAAAATAACCTATTCTATCAACAGATTAGAATCTACCTTCTGGATACCACTTCACTTCCTCTCTTTTTCTAAAAACAAACTATTTTAAATGAATTGTAAAAAGAAAGTTACTGAAAATAGTGCAACTCATGCAGTAAAATAGAAATACAGAAATACAGCAGAATGCACTCAAATACATAACTGAATCAAGAGCATTTAAAGGAATTTATAACAATGAAAAAGGGTTAATTTAGTTAAGTGCAAGTATAAAGCAATCTCAGGTAAATCCCAATGCATTCCAGTTACTCCAAAAGAACAGGATATGGGATTGATCCGAAGTAAGATACATGTTACTAAATCAACTGTAACTATGTTAAAAATTAACAGAATACTCATGATATATGGATTTTACAGATTAAAAGAGTTGGAAGGAATCTTGTAGGTCATCTAGTCCAACCCCCCCCCCCCCCGGCCGCCCAAGCAGGAAACCCTACAAATGGCAGTCCAATCTCTTCTTGAAAATCTCAAGTGATGAAGCTCCCACATCATCCGAAGGCAAGCTATTCCATTGGTTGATTGTTCTCACTGTCAGAACATTTCTCCTTATTTCCAGGTTAAATCTCTCCTTGTTAAGTTTCCATCCCTTATTCCTTGTCTGGCCTACAGGTGCTTTAGAAAATAGCTTGACCCCTTCCTCTCTGTGGCAGCCCCTCTGATATTGGAACACTGCTATCATGCCTCCCCTGGTCCTTCTCTTCACTAGACTAGCCAAGCCCAGTTCCTGCAATCGTTCTTCATATGTTTTAGTCTCCCGTCCCCTAACCATCTTGGTTCCTCTTCTCTGCACTCTTTATAAATTAAACTTTATAAATTAAATTAAACCTGAAAAGTTACAAAGTCAGGGAAACATATACTACTAAGCATCCAATTCCAATACACGTGGAATTTAACTCAGTGTTTTTCAATCTTGGCAACTTTAAGAAATGTGTGCACTTCAGCTCCAAGAATCCCCCAGCCTCACTCTGTCTTGGAGCAAAACAAGCAGCTGGAATATACCCCGAGAGGCCGAAGTCCATTCCTTGATCCACCCCGCACTGCGCTGGGATCGCTTCTGGGAGGTGGGAAGACGCCGGACTCCTGATCCAGGCTGGAAGAGAATCCACATCAGGCTTTTCATCTGTGCCCGCAAACGCCACTTGAACAGCGGGATTCATTCATTCATTCATTCATTCCATCCATTCATTCTTTCTGTCTGCATTTCCGCATTGGCGGTGTCATCAGGGGCTGCTTTTACTCGACACGCATGACCCGGTCACCGAGCCAACCCCTTTCCTGGCTTCCCACAATACGAGCAATCCTAAATTAACCAAGTCGCCTATATTCGCGCTACAGGGCGAGATGCCCGCGCGCAAAACTGTGGCTCCTCGAGCAGCCCCTCGGAGACCACTTGTGTCCTGGATGGCTGAGAATCTCCATCGACAGGTTGAGACTGAAGTTTAGCATGCGCCAATCCCAGGACGTGACCAAGACGTGGAAGGGACCTTGTAGGTCATCTAGTCCAACCCCCGCCCAAGCAGGAAACCCTACACCGTCTCTGACAGATGGCAGTCCAATCTCCTCTTGAAAGCGCCCAGTGATGGAGCTCCCACAACTTCTGAAGGCAACTTCTGCTTCATTAATTGATTGCTCTCACCGTCAGAACATTTCTCCTTATTTCCAGGTTGAATCTCTCCTTAATCAGTTTCCATCCATTCTTCCTTGTCTGGCCTTGGAAAAGTTGACCCGGGTCGCCTTTCTGGGTCAACACAGAGCATGCAAATGAGAAGCCCTGGCTGCAGCTAAGATCTGGCCCTCTTGGGAGGGCGGGGGCGGGTGGGGGCCGGGGGCGTTGGGAAAGAAGCGAAGTGCAAAAAAGAAAGCGTCGCCCCAGGAGCGGCTGCATTTCGGGGCCCTGTTTTCTTTTCTTTATATACTGCTGTTTTTCCGGAGGAACAATTCTGAGTGCAAAAGGAGGTGTTTCTTTTCTCAAGATAAGTGAATATTTAAGAATGCCCCGTCTTCGTGTAATGCCCACCCCACAGAAACCTGCCCTCCAAGGGGCGGATCGTTCATCGAAGAAGGAGCGATTCTGCAGAAAAGAAAAAAAAAGCGCTGGCGGTAGGAAACCGCGTAGGTGCGCGCACCGCCCTTTGCTTTTTCAACTTTAAGTGCCGGCGCACAAGGGCACGAAACGAGTACTTGGAGCCCGAGCCGAGCGAAATATTTGAGTCTAATGTATTCGAGTTTATGCGAAGAAAAAAAAGGAAGCCCGCGTACCGCAGCGAGCAGGGTTCGAACCTGCGCGGGGAGACCCCATTGGATTTCAAGTCCAACGCCTTAACCACTCGGCCATCGCTGCTGCACGGGAACAGCTTCCTAGCAAAAGCATTTAGCGAGACCGGAAACAATACCCAAAGTTCTTTCTATCCGTCAGTCATACCAGAACCGGCCAATCAAAAAGCAGGTTGTCTCCACCTATCCAATCGAAATCTGAAGCAGGCTGACCCTCAGGGAGGAAACTCTGCTCTTGTAAAGGGTTCCTCGGAGTCGCTCGGCATGTTGCGTCTGACCCGGCTGGGCTTTGTGGGCTTATTATTTGTTCTGTAACCCGGCTGTTGCAGGGAGTTCGCGGTTTCTTCCATTGCAGTCGAGTCCTCCAAAATGCGTTGATACAGCAAGCAAGTCCGGGCTGTCGGCTTGCGTGCCTGTGAATGCAGCCCCCCCCCGCCCCCCTTCAGTGGCTGAAGAACTTACCCAAAGCGGTCCTAGGTTGAAGAGCGGCTATGAAAGGGTTTGGGGGTTTTTTAGGGGAGTCCCCCTTTATGCTGGAGGCCCTGGACGTGATGCATTAGCACGTTGCTGCAAAGCCCAATGCAAAGCATGGCTTCCAAGGGGCACATCTAAGTGCCCAGGTCGGTCTGTGCCCATCATCATCATCATTCTTATTCTTATTCTTGTTTATAGGCTCAAATTAGGAATCGGGTACCCCCCCCCCCCCAACACAGGGGTCTCTAATCTTGGCAACTTTAAACTTGGGACTATTCTGGGAGTTGGTCTGCCAGGCTTAAAGTTGCCAAGGAGACCCCTGCCCCAGCCCATGGAGAAGGTAGGAGTCAGCTGGACAGTTGCCTTCACACTTATGACCACAGTTAGGGCCAGGATTTCTGTTGCTAAACAAGGCTGTTGTTCAGTGAGTTGTGCTCGATTTTACAACCTTTTTTTTGCCATGGTTGTTAAAGAAATCACCACAATTAAGGGAATCTGGTTTCCCCTATTGACTTTGCCTGTCAGAAGCCCCCTGAGAAGGTTGCAAAGGGCAATCGCATAGATGCTGCAAGTAGGAATACATGTTGGTTGTCAAGTGCCTGAATTTTGATCATGGGACTATGGCAATGCTGTGACTGGATGAGTTGTAAGTCACGTCGTTTCAATGCTGCTTAAACTTTTAAGGGTCCCTAGATGAATGCTTGTAAGTTGAGGACTCTGTAACGGGTCTCCAACCTTGGCAACTTTAAGCCTGGTGGACATCGACTCCCAGAATTCCCCAGACAGCTTTCCCAGATCGGTTGCAGACCTGATGCTACTACAAGCGCTATCACGCTAAACTTGATCTAGTGTGGCGGTGGTCTCTCATGAAAGTAAGACACACAGGCATTGTATCTCGGGATGAGCGCCCAGAATCATTCCAAAGCCCCCTTTTATTCATGCAAGGGAATACATACTTGTAACATCATGATAGGTCAGTGAAGATACATGCTTATACAATGAAGTGATATATAATTGGCTGAGGTGCTGTCCATCAGTGAATACTAAGCTGAACTAGATACCTGCTTATGATACAATGATTTCTTATGTTTTTCACCTGCTGGTGCCAGTGTGCGCAAAGTTCCTCCCAAGAGCAGAAATTCTCTGGGGATGAGTCAGAGATAGGAGACTAAAGTTCACACGGTCCAGCTGGTGGTTTGCCAACTAACCAGCCTGCACGTATAATCTCTACAATCTAGTTTTCAGCATCCCATGGAAACCCATCTAGTTTACGATGCATAGTGTGCAAATTTTAAAAAACAGTTAATTCTTAGTTAAGCTTGTTGTATGAATAAACCCATAAACTGGTGGCATCTCATGTTGGTAATCTGAGTTTGTATCATTTTTTTCTCACTGAAGTGATATCTCCCTCAAGACTGGGGAAATGACTTCATTGAATCAGTCAAGCTCTTTTTCATTTGTTAAAATTATTTCACATTCCTTAAACATCCTCAAATTCTGTTCACAAATAAATGGTCTCGATGTGTATCAATCATCTCTCTCTCAATCCAGAGATAATATTAAATTGTTTATCCATGTTTATAGCACTCCTAGGCAGGTATGGATGCTATAGTCACAATTACATTATTTAGATTTAGAAAATGAAGCTTCAGGAAGAGGACTTCTGATGGGAAACATAAAATCTATTAGATCACATACTAATCATGGGAATAATTTAAGTGGTCAAATGCTTTTGTAAGATTTCACTGCCTGAAAAAGATTAGAATTAAATGTAGTTACTTGGAAAAAAATGAGGACAATGTTGTTTACAATCTGAGGAAATGGAATTATTCCTGTTAAAATGCTCATGTTTCAAAGGGCATTACATTAGAAAATTATATGCATGTTTGACTCATTTTCAGTTTCTGGAAATAAAGCCCATTTCCTAGCATGGTAATAATCTTGTGGGAAAATATTGACGCATTTGTATAACTCCTTTATTATACCATTTAAAGGGTTTCTAATGTTTTAGGATGGAAAGGCATTTTTCCATTCTAATGGCATATTTATTTTGCAACTATCCTTTTATTCCTTGCCAGATTTTAATTTATTAACTGGAAACATTAATGCTAGCTTTCAGTATGAGACCAACAATGCATTCAATCCCAATTTCTCTTTTTGACAGTTCAGCGGAAAAGCATCCAAACAAGTGATGATTATAGAAAAAATCTGGAGAAATGGCAATAGTTGTTGATTGTAGAACAGTGTAGTAATGCTTTAAAAACTGTTGAAATAGAAGGAAAAGCATGTTTGATAGCTTATAAGATCAGTACATGATACACATTGAAAAAGTGCTAACCCATTATAGGTTATGGACCAGTGAACAAAGTTTGTCGGTTTGATCCAGAAATCACTTTTCTTGCAATAGAAGCTCATAGCATATTTTCTTGGTGGACAGATGCTCAGACTGGATTTTAAAGTAGCATATTAATATGGATATATTTTGTCAATTCAGAACAAGCTTATTCACCGCAGAAAACTGAAAGTATGAATCACATGGTTTACCTACTGTATAGTTTGCATCTTTGTGCTGGATCTCTTTATAGTTTTTGATTTCCATTATCGGTATTATTCTGTTGGATTGCTGCTAGCTAGGCTAAGACTTGGAGATGTCTACATATCTAGATTACAACTCTCATTTGTTATCAGAGCTCAGATCTGTCCTGCTATATTGCAGTAGGGACTACAGACCTGGTTTGCAAATGTGGTCCATGAAGTCTAGCTAACATGATTTATTCAACAAACCATGGCTTAAAATCCTGATTTAGTATTATATTTGAAGACACAGTTGGGTTTTTCTTAAGTTAGTTCAACCTAAGTCATGCTTTAGAAACTTTTAGAGTATTATAAGAAGGATTAAGTTACTAATAGTAGCTGCATTGCCCATGCAAATAAAACTATCTACAGAAGCAGTACCTTTATTTTGCATATAACAGTTGAATAATCCCAAGCATTTAAGTTGTAACTCTCCTAAAATGTTGGGTGGCCTAATACAGATACTGTATTTCTCAAACAAGAATGGTCAGCTGAAATTACTGAAGCAAAAAGCTGATGGATTTACAGTCCATTAGAAACAGAAACATAAATACAGATGTTTGGAAGCATCTGTTCTGGTGAAATTGCCAAACTTGATCTTTGATGAACACAAGACGTTATTGCTGATGTATGTTGGATAATTTAAAAAGTCAAAGAATATCCCAAAGAGCCCAGTGAGTGCTTGATGACAGAAAGGCATTTGATTGTGTTAATCTTGTTGAGCTGTACCATGGTTTTAAAATTGGAAGAAGAAACATCAATAATGCTTTTGTTAACAAATAGCTATTAAAGCGATAAGAACCATTACTGGACTTTTTGTGAGAAACTGAAATTAAAAGTTGATCTGGGTTTTGATGATTAAGGGATTATGGAAATAATATAGACAAATGTTAATCTTAGAGTAAAAATTTGATATACTTTTTTACTTATACCTGTACCAAAGAAAGTTGGAAATAATCTTTTTCAGTTTTTCTTCTTTTTCTCTTTCTTTCTTACACTTTCACTCTTTTTCTTTTCTGAGCCTTTTCTTTTTTTTCAAATGTTTTTTATTTGTTTGTCCTTTAGCTTTGTATTTTTTTGATGTATGAAGGATCAAATACTCAGCCATTATAATTCTACATTCCTTATTTACAGAAAT
>JANHFL010003698.1:57662-71102 GCA_032468155.1 Oxyrhabdium leporinum | reverse complement strand
TGAGGAATACCTCTACAGGTAATCTCGACTTACAACCACTCATCTAGTAACTGTTCAAAGTTACAACAGACTGAAAAAAGTTATATAGGACTGTATTTCACACGACCGTTGCAGCATCCCCATGGTCATGTGATCAAAATTCAGATGCTTGGCAACTGACTCATATTTATGATAGTGTCCATGGTCATGTGACCTTTTGACAAGCAAAATCAATGGGGAAGCCAGATTCACTTAACAACCATGATACTAACTTAGTAATTGTAATGATTCACTTAACGTGACAAGAATAGTGATAAAATGGGGCAAAACTCAACAACTGTCCTGCTTAGCAACAGAAATTTTGGGCTCAGTTGTGGTCATAAATTGAGGACTACCTGGAGAAAAAAAGTGATATTTTCCTGGTGGTTCCCAACTTGGGGAATGGTCATTCTTTGAAGTGGCTGACTAGGGGAAATGGGATGGCTTCTGTCCATTCCCAAAATCATTGCTCTACACTAATTCCCACATTGGAAGAATGTGGAGAGAAATTGATGGAGCTAGCAGAGATGTCTTTAATCAAAGAAACATCAAATTTAGTTTCTTCTTGCAAACCATTTCCAGATTTTGTACTTGAAACATTAAAAAAATGAATTTCTGATTTTGGAATTTGTTGATTAGATAAGTTGTTATAGACATGACTAGTATATATTATGCAAAATTTAAAAAATGAGGCTGTAATGTTATTACCTTTATTTCACTATGCTGAAAAAGTTGGAAACTAATGCTTTTTTCTTTTTCCCCTTTCCCCTACACTTCTCTCTTCCCCCTCCCCCACTTTATCACTATTTTTATTTTCGCGTATTTTATATTTTGATAAAGTTTAATAAAAATTATATATCTCTCTCTACATAAATAAAATTACTACTATAAAATGCCTGACTGTTCACACAGCTTTACTTTGTTCTGATTGATGGGAATGATCCTCACTAAATTCCAGGTTTTCTTGATTCCTTTTTGGAATGGATGTACCCACATCAAAGCAAACTCCTAGATTTTATACTTGGAAATAAAGGTGATGCTGAGGTCTGTATTAAAGTGGAGTTTTCAAAGTTGGTGACTTTAACATGTGTGGACTTCAACTCCCAGAATTCCCCAGCCAGTTCTGGGAGACATTATGTGTCCTCAACATTCTAAGTTACCTCCTACCTTCTGAAAAGCATAGATGATAGTTGGGCTTTTGTATATTTTATGACCCTAATTACAAGAGGGAAGCAGGTCCTTATTTCTCCTTCCTTGCTCTCTTCCCATTTTTCCTTCATTTTTTTTGTCTTTCCTCTTTCCCTTTCTCCTTTCCTGTCCTTTCTTGGATGCTCAAATGCAAACGGCGAAACATTTATCCTTTTGTTTTGCTTTTAGTTTGTTTTGCTAGCTCTCTGCCAGCAAAAATGGAGCTTGGGAGGTTTGTGCGCGGCCCCTTCAGGCCCCGTTTTTGTCTGCGACAGCCTCCTGCAGCCCTCTGCCACTGAAAACAAAGCTTGGGAGAGCCGTGAGGCCCCCTGGGCCCTTCTTTCGGGTGCAATGGCCTCCTGCAGCTCTCTACCAGCAAAAACGGAGCCTGGCGGGGCAATGCGCAGCTCCCCCGGGTCCCATTTTTGATGGCGACAGCCTCTTGCAGACCTCTGCCAGTGAAAATAGAGCTCGGGGGGGGGCATATGTGGCCCTCCCAAGCTCCGTTTTTGCTGGCAGAGGCACTGTGGGCCAGTCCTTTGGTGTTTTCAGGGCGACCCCGCAGGCCAGATCTAAACACTCTGTGGGCCGAATCTGTCCCATGGCCTTGAGTTTGACACCCCTGATCTATATATTTCTGGAATATATTATTAGAGGAAAAAATATCCATAATACATAGGTTCGCAAAGATGATTACATTACTAGTTTATAGGACTTTCCTCTTTTTGTAAAAAATGACTATATTGGTTTTTCTGATTCTGTTAATTAACCAACCAAAGCAAAAATAGTTTGAAGCATTTTTATTGTTGTTCATATACTTTTTGCTCATAAGGAACTGCCAACAACAAAATAAAAGTACATTCAGCCTGCTTGTAGCCACACCTATCCTGCTTCCTTAGATTCACAGCCTGCGGCCTTGGAAAAGAAGGAAAGTACTTGGAAAGGTGGCCCAGATTAAGGGCCTTGGGCGACTCAGTCAATTGACACAAATTATAGATAAATGCTGTTATCTGCACTGTTTAACACCTACCATTTATAAGAATATCATCTTTCAATTAATAAATATATAAATATAAAAAAATTAAAGACATGGATCTTTGGCTTCATCACTCCTCTTTTCTCTGAAGGCATCTTTTCTGCAAAAAGAAATTAATGTCTTAAAATCCAGGACAAGTCTGCTAACATAATGATTAGACCCCTACATAAAGAAAGTGTTAATCGTATCGCTGTATTGATTTCTTATGCTTTCTCCCATCTACTTGGAATTAAGTTCAGACCAGAAACTTCTATTTTGCTAGATAGCTTCAAAAATGTGTCTCCTTCACTGACTGCTGTGAAGCACCATTCCCCATCCATTTCTTACTGGAGTTAATGTGCACATTACTCTTTGAAATCAACATTCACCAAGAATAAAACCACCATTTCAGAATCTGTTTTAGTGTCTGGTCAGATAGTTTTACTGCTCATTTCCGAGTGCATATTTTTATATACAGGATAGCGAAAGGCATTCACTACTCTGCATTGAGCCCGAATTCTGCTTAAGCCCCTGCACCACAAAATTTGGCTGTGACGCAGTTCCTGTTCGCCGAAGTCAATCACTTCATTTACTTCCTGTCCTGTTATCTCCACTTTGAGTGGCTGCTCTCCAACTTCTTTCAGGAACCACATGTATCTGGTAGGAATACTAATGATGACTTGTCCCCATACCAAGGACCCCAGGCCAAAAAAGAAGGACCACAGCCATTGCTCTAGGGTAAGTGCTGTGCAACTAAAGGGCTTCCCTCCAAACTGAACAATTACAACTTGTATAATCAAGGTTCCTAGAGTGACACAGCAAAAAATGCTATTTTTGAATATTCCCGAAAAAACATTCCGTTCTCCGTGAATCTTTCGTGCATTGACTTCATTAAAAATTTGCATCATTACAAATGTGTTAAATATAATAGTGTAATGTTGGGTGGGTGGGGACTGAAGTGTTGAGGTTCGTCCATTTTCAATATCAAATAATTTTTCTCCTACAAACAGTAGTGAAAAGACCACTGCAAGCTGATAAATGGCATGTAAGAAAATATTTTTCATCATTATACGGGAGATCAGTGGTTTATTTCTACCGTAAGGCTTCCGTTTCAATAACTCTTCGTTTGGCTTTTCTGTGGCTAAAGCAAGAGAAGCAAAGGTATCCATAATGAGATTAACCCACAACATCTGAACTGCCTTCAAAGGGGAATTCTGGGTGATGCAAGCACCCGTAAAAGCAACTATCACAGCTACTACATTGACTGTAAGTTGAAACTGAAGAAATTTGGAAATGCTATCATACACGTTTCTACCCCACATCACTGCTTTTACAATACTCGAAAAATTGTCATCGGTAAGAATAATATCAGAAGCTTCCTTAGCTACATCTGTTCCAGCAATTCCCATAGCAAAGCCAACATCAGCCTTTTTTAATGCTGGCCCGTCATTAGTACCATCCCCAGTGACTGCTACCACTTGTCTTTGCTCTGTGATATTGCTGTTGATGATCCCTTCCACCAAGTTATACTTATCGGCTGGGGAGGATCTTGCAAGCACGGCTAGGGTAGGCCAGATCCTGTCTAACAATTCTTGTTTGATTTCGCTATTCTGATTACGAATTAATCTATTAAACTCGCTGCCCTCTAAACACAGAAAGGTCTCCCCGGGCCGCAGAATCCCACATTTGGCTGCAATTGCCCGCGCTGTGTTAATATTGTCCCCAGTGACCATACGGACAACGATGCCAGCATTCTGACACTTCCTGATTGCGTCTGGAACTTCGGGTCTTACTGGATCTTCAATGCCCACAATTGCAATGCAAGTTAAATCCTTAATAACATTGTCCTCATCGTCCCATACTGGTTCATTTGAATCAGGGCCACCTGGAAAATCTCTGAAAGCAATACAGATGGTTCGGAGTCCCTCAGAAGCCATTGGGGCAATCACATTTTTAATCACATTTTCCCTATCCTTTCTGGAAAAAGGTTCACGCTCTGCAGCAGAGTTCAATATTTTGGTGCATTTTTGAAGGAGTATTTCAGAAGCACCTTTGCTGAAGAGCTGATAACCACCAGCAGCATTTTTCAAAACTGTGCTCATAGATTTCCTGTCAGAATTGAAGGTATACACTTTATACAATGCTTCTTCTGGGATCTTAGTCCTCATGGCCTCATAATCCAGACTTAATTCTACAAGTAAGCCCAGTAAAGCACATTCAGTTTTATTGCCAATATGACGGGGCAGGGCTCCTTCTTTTTCAGGAACGAGGATCTTGGACGTATAAGCACAGTTAACAGAAACCCCCTTCAGCAGATAAGCCAACAAAGCTGGATGAAGTAAAACAGGGGCAGGAACAATTTTATAATGTTTACCCCCAATAAAAATCTGAACCACTGTCATTCTGTTCATTGTTAAAGTCCCGGTTTTATCTGAGCAAATGGCTGTTGCATTGCCCATAGTTTCACAGGCATCCAGATGCCGGACCAAATTGTTATCTCTCATCATTTGCTTCACAGAATAGGCGAGGGAGATGGTTACCGCAAGTGGGAGGCCCTCAGGCACGGCTACAACCAAAATAGTCACGCCAATGATAAAGAATTTCACCATATATTGTACATACACAGGCGTACACTGAACAGTCCAAATACGCTTCTCAATTACAAATGTTCGAATGAGAAAAGAGGATATAAGAACAGTGACAGTGATTATAGACATTGCCAGCCCAGCTTTGCCAATTTGCACGGCTAATCTTGTAAGTTTTCCCTGGAGGACAGATTTTTCTTTTTTGTGCCCTATCAGTTTTGGCTGGCTTTCCTCAGTTTCCTGTTTTTCCTTTTCATCAACCTTTTTCCCTTTTTTGTTCTTAGGGGAACCATTCTTGTTGGTCTCTTTTGGTTGCTCATGTTCTCCAGCTCCAAGTAAAGTGAGGATAATGCCAGTTTGTGAGTTAATACCAACAGCTGTAACAACCATTTTTCCAGAGCCTTCCATCACGTGGGTACCTGACAGCAACATAGGATCCTGTCTTAAATTCTTCTTGACTTGATCAGATTCTCCGGTAAGGGAGCTTTCATCTAGTTTCAAATCATAACCTTGGAGAAGCAGACCATCAGCTGGTAGAAGATCCCCATATTTGATTTGCATGACATCCCCAACCACTAAGTCAGCTACTGGGACCTGTGTTACATCCCCACTCCTGACGACAGTAACTTGTTGCTCCTTTTCAATGCGACTCTGCAGCCCTCTGAACTGTTTTTCCTTGCTCCAGTCATTGAAAGCTGTTACCAGCACCACACAAACAACTGATAGTAGAATAGCAGAACCTTCAATCCATTCGGTGTTCCCTTCTTCTTCTTCTTCTTCAAAGTCTTCCAAACGACATGCTGCAAGATTTACCCCTGAAGGATGATAAAACGAAAGTCCCAATGATATCAGGGCTGCAACTTCCAAGATACATAATGTCATATCCTGCAGTGCTTCCCATATCAGTTCAAGAAATGTTGGGGGCTTTTTAGGGGGTATACAGTTATTTCCAAACACAGATTTCCTAAGCTCTACTTCTGATGAAGATATTCCATTTGTAGGAGATGTTTTCAGACGATTACAAATTTCAAAGATGTCGCCGTATAATTCTCTTATTTTGTTCACAGCTTCTTTCTTTCGAAATTGCATCAGACTTTTCAGCTCTGAGGTGGTGATATTGAAGTCAGCTGACGTATTGTGTGCTGGGGTCACCATCACTGTTTCTTCCTGAAATTTACAAGCATAACCCAGAGAAAGTTAATAGCATTTATAAATTGAAACACATTCCTTGCATTTATGTAAAAGCACTACCAGTATTTATGGAGGAAAGTACTTTAAAAAAAATCAGAGCAACAGGATAATTTTTTCTCAACTATTGAAGTAATTCTTACTGGTACAATTGTAAAAGTAGCAATGTGGAAAAACATACATATTTGTACTTGAACCTCAAAAACCATGGCATGTTGTAAAACTGTGCTTGGGGATTTCTCATTCTTTTTTAATTTGAAAAAAAAATTGGACTGGGCCCTGGAGAAGGGGGAGGGAGGAGACCCTTTATCCATGTTCTGTTTATACTAGGAAAGTGCAGTAAAATAAGCATAACAGGTAGACAATTTTGGCAGTCAGAGGCCACAAATTCTGAAGAGCTATAGGAGGCTATCTGATGGTATTATGATCTCACTAAATAGGTGGAGTTCCACTCAAAAGGTGTATACTTAAAATTATATTAAGCAGAATAGACATGTTACTTTCTATACTTTTTCCCCCAAGGTATCTTTTTTTTTGCCTGCAGTTTTTCTTGGCTGTGGAAATATCTAGCTAGGATGTTTGATTTTGTGTAGTTCAACTAGAAATAATTCCAACTTTATTCGGTGGGACTTATAATGTGACACAATTCTTCTAAGGAATAAGTCTTGCTGAGATCAGTAGGATTTACACCTGTGTTAATAGGTGTACAACTGCACTATTATAAGATCACTTCCCATGTGTGTACAAGGATAAACAGAAATCTGTCTTGCATATAAACCTGCAAGCCAGGTGTGCTTTTAGGAATCGGATCAAAAGGACCAAACATAGGGCCAATGATTTGAATTTCTCAACTGTGTAAGGATCACTCAGCCCCAAATTCAGAATGTACATTTGAAAAGAGAAGAAATTGTTTATATTGATAGTTTTCTTATTGTTGTTTTAAAATAACTAACATTTTAAATGAACAATATTGGATTTCCTAAAGTGCTATATTTCACATAAATTGTATTATTGTTAGGGACAATCTATTTATTAGTCCCCTGTCACCATGAATTCATATACATCTCAATAGGAATTTGATTGGAATACTTGTTACAACTATACTTCAGGGTGTGTCTTAGGTATAAATGAGAATAGTTCTCGTCCATCTTTCTTCTGCAAACTAAGTATCAAACTAGAATGTAAACATGTTTCATAATAATAAGAAATGCCAGGTAATCAGATCCCTATACAACAGGAAGAGGCGACTTGACTAGAGCTCCGGTGTCAAACTCGCTGCGTCACATTGCCATCACGGGATGTTTTGTGATGTTTTTCCCAGCTAGGATGGGCGTGGCCTGCATGTGATGCATCTGGCCTGCGGGCTGCTAGTTTGACACTCCTGGACTAGAGCATTCACTCACTGGAGATAATTTCCTTTTTCAAGTAGAAAGTTATCTTCTTAATATTCCTTCTGATGAAAGCAAGGTTCCTCTCAAGCTTTTCATTAATAGAAAATATGGATTTGGATGGGTATTTTGGCTCAGGAAGTGACATGGTAAAAAGATTTGCTATTATCCCGCATAAAGACCCTGATCCAGCCTGATAGAGCCACTCAAAAACTCAAGATGGCAGTTGCTATACATGTTATGAAGAGGTAGAGATTTGATCATAGAGTTATTGATGCCATATTGACTTTCTTGATCTCCAGGGAAACCCTTACTGCCATTTCACTGATGCTTTGAAAGACAGAAAACACTGGGATATACTATTACTGTTTTCATGAGTTCCACTCACTTGGGCCAAGATTATTGGAGAGAGAGGCACTAAGAGAACACAAGCCCTACTGCAACTCTCATTCCAGGACTTCTCTGGTTTTCTCCAGCAATATGAATGATGATGAAACTTTCTCAGCTCTCTTTTCAGAAATAACACCTCCTTAGTAGAGGTAGGCTGCACAGTCTAGCAACATGCTTCTTGAGCTCCCGAATGAAAGGTGTGATATATATTTATATAATAAGTAAATCCTGTAATATCCCATTATTAGTCAGACTTGCCAGAGCAATGTTGGAGTTTAGCAACATCTGGGGGGGGGGGCAGGGGACTCATCCATGCAATATATAGAGATCGGATACTGAATCATCTGTATTATCAACTTTGTCAATTGATGGCATGATGCTAAAGTGTTTATGTAATTCTGAAATGTCCCTTAAGCTTTTCATAACGATGGAATTGTTACAATGGAATTGATATACAGTGATACCTTTGTAGTCGACTATTTTGAAACTCATCAAATTTGGTACTCAATGCATTTTGATGTGAAAATTTTGTCTGGTACTCATTGTTTGTTTCAACTCAATGCACAAGCTAGAACTTGTTGGTGTTGGCTGCCTTGTGACTCACTACATTATTCCTTATGGGAAAAAAATTGTTTGGTACTCATAATTTTGGATACTCATTGTGCCTCCCAGAACAATAAACGATGACTACCAAGGTACCACTGTATGCTGATATTACTAGGTCAATTGCATACACTATTTCAGCTGATCAACCTATATGTGGCATGAGTGGGTCTTAACCTCTTGAACATGACTCTCAAGTTCCTGTGAATATACAGAGGAGGACAATTGGGTTTCATCGTATGGAAGATATAAGCCTCACTCAAGTTAGCCCACACACACATGGTTGACTGCATACAGAAAAGGGTCCTGTTCAAGTTGTACAAACATTCAATCTCCTGCACACTTGCATATTAGCTAAGCATCAAAATTAAAGCCAGAGGAAGTCACAACACATTTCTTTACTGGTCTCAGAGCTACTATTCTTCGGTAAAGGAACTTTGAAGTATGGCTCCATAACAGACTTAGATTAGAACGTACCAAGAAATCTGAAGACTATTGAGATGTTAATTAACTGTATTCCAGTAACACAGTGAGGGGTGATTTATGGTTCCATGGTTTACTGAATAAACCCCAGTTGGCTGGTTTTACACTATGTGAAACCACAGTTTACAATCACAACCTCCTAAGTACTAAGTAACAAATAACCACCTTCCGACTAGCATACTCTATGAATATTGTCATAACTTTGCTTTATGAAAATTGTCATGCACTATAATTCTATAAACACAACTGGAAGAAAAAATATGGCAATGTTTTAATTATAGGTAATTCCATCATTGGCCTACCTGAACAGGGAACTTCAGGCAGTAGAGGGCACTTTCATCTCAAAGATGTAGCATTTTCAAGGGAAAGCAGAAAGAAAACCTCTTGAAGGGAAAGCAGGAAAATCAGAACAGTAACAAAGGAAAAATAGGAGAGAAATTAACTTCTACAAATTAATTTCATATAAATTAGCATACCTTTGTAATATGGATCAAACCATTAATAGCTTTCTCTTAAAGGGGAGGACGACTTTAAAGTGTTGGTAGGAATCATCTAAACTTTCCATGTCTATTCAGAAAAACCAGATACTTTTTTTGTGGAGTTTTGTAATAGGAATAATTGGTTCTGTTCTTCATTTCCAAATTAGTTAATGGCTGCTCTGTTAGATAGTAGTACCATTAAGAATCATTAATCAGATCCAGTTGTTTTATTTTGATGATTAGGATTAATTTCTCTTTCCCATTTACTACCTGTAGGTATATCTGTCTCATAAATGTTGAGTTTGCACAACTTACTGAAACCAATTAATTACATGGGCTAGCTTGCATAATTTGCTAGGCTAAACTATGTTAATTAGTCACCAGATGTTGCCTTCTCCAAAATTGCTCAGAAATTGCTCAGCATATGAACCCTGCCCTTATTTGGTTCAAAGTATAGCGAAGTGATAGAATTTGATTATTATGGAAAGGCAACAAATAGTTATTTATGTTCTGTTACTGAATTTTTACTGATGAGGGAGAAATGTATGGATTTTTAAAATTTGGCTATGATACATCTCAAAACCTTTACATGAAAAATCAATCTCAAGCTATATACCGGTAGTTACAAAAACATTTTTATTTGTATTCACATTTTAAACAACATTTCCTACATTTTTTTCTATAGAAAAGTGGCTCAATTTCTGCTAATACAAACCTACATATCTTAACAAGGTGTTGAGAAAATAATACACACATTTTGTATTATCACTTTAAAATTCAAGGAGCTTAAATATCACAACCAAAGAATCTCTCCAATGTCTGTCTAATTATGGTCTGCAGTAAAGAGGAAAAAATAGCCAGTGATCCTTGATTAATCCTTAGAAAAGCAAGTGTTTAAATTATAAAGCAGAAAGGGAGGGTGCACACTTACGTGGCTTTATAGCAATATTATCTGTAAGAATTAAGAACTGAAATGTTTTGACCTGGTAATGATCATTCTCATTTATATATACACCTGAGCGTCAGGTGACTGTTAGAGATTCAGAGGCCTCTTTTTCAAAAACAGCAATCTAATTTAAAGTGAAAAAAATAATGGTTACTGTTACCTGGAATTTTAGGCTTTGTTATTAGCTTTTAAATAAAGGTGATACTGATATTTTAGCATGTTATCCATGTCTCCTTCCAAAGGTCAGGAGATAATGTTTTCCTTTTAGTCAAAGCCATTTCTTTTTGTTTTGCTTTTTATGTGCAAAAATAGCCTTTTCAGTAACTAAACAATAGAGAATATATTCTGGAAGTCTTTGAACACACTTGCAAGTATATTAAAAAAAATGCAGACTTGACTGGGAAAGAAGGTGACATCACCCATAAATTTGCCACTAGTGGAATGTTCTATATGGGATCAATATTTTCTATTGTTTAATTCTCACATCTAATTGATGTTGTGTATCATTTGATTTGTTACTTTTGGATGCGTCACATATCAAATTCATGTATTATTTGTTTATGTACCCTGTATAAAGATTTGACTTCTCCTTAATAAATGTTTTTTTGCTTTGGTGATTTATATTTTGAGGCAAATAAAACCTTCTTTAAGGATAAAACTGTTTTCTCACTCACATTCAGGGAACAAGTTCCTTCAGCTCCATGCCTTGCAGGTTGCCTGAGTTTAAAAGCAATATTATACTTCTGCACATACAAATGCTTTTTGGCTGGAAAGGTTCCAGTGCTTTTAACAGCTAGTTGCCTGGTACAAATTTAGCATGTAAAGATTTTTTCTTAATTTCATCTTCATATCAATAACATTCTTACAAAGATATGCCCATCCTGTTAGATAAAGGCTGGGATATTTAGGTAAATGTCCCTTTTAAACCACTATCCTCCCCATTCTTGCAATCTTTTTCTTGTGAAACTTTTGGCATTTTGAAAAGGGGAGGCCAAATATTGGAATAAATTTAGCTAGAGGCTGGAAATGTAGAAATGAGAATATGTTAAACAATCCTGGTTAGAAAGGAAAATAGGCTCTATAAGACAGAGGCAGAAGGTGATGGAGGGCATTTAACATTTTCACAGTATAGAAATAATTGCACATGTATGAATAATAAAAACCATTGGTGATTAGTCTGCTTTGCAAAAATATTTTGGCTAATGTAGCAAAAATAGTACAGTTTAATGTGAATTGCACAGTTCTAACCTGCATTTTGGCTTTAGTCCTGTTCATTTTCCTCGATCCCAAGCTAATCCTGTTCCAACTGTCCCAGCATTGCTTTGGCCTAGCTCCAAAGTCCAGAAAGATATTTTTTTCACATTGGCCAGTAACTGTTCAAAGTGGCAGTTACAACAGGAAGAGACGTTGAATTGGAATGCTATCAGCAGCCAATGAGACCATTGCTAATAGTCACATTCTCATGAACTCTGGCTCTTGATGGCATCCACATCTGTGCAACCACACAGGATAACCCCCTTCCCTGATAAATGTACAAAGGGTCCTACTGCAGCCTGGATTTTAAAGGTACCACTGTTCTTTCCTTATTGGGTAGATTGAAAAAAACTAAAAATTGGTCATCTTATAAAAAGAAAAGATCTATCTATGTGGTTGTTCAGTGTGAACACAGAGTTGGTGGCCAATAATTAACCAATGTTACTGTAGCATAGGAAACAGTTCTGATATTTAAAGGCCCTAATCTGTTCAATAACATTTCTGTTAAATTGCCAGCCATGCTCTTGATATGAGCATAATTTTTGTTTTTGGGTGGTTAATGACCAGGTCACTATCTATCTAATAAATACTTGGCTTATGACAGTTCATTTAGTGGCCATTCGAAGTTACAACAATACTGAAAAAATAGACTTGGCAACTGACTCATATTTGTGAAAGTTGCAATGTCCGAGGGTCATGTGATCACATTTTGTAAACTTTTGACAAGCAAAGTCAGTGGGAGTCCAGATTCACTTAACAATCATATTACTAATTTAACAGCTTTAGTGATTCGCTTAACAACTGTCTTGCTTAGCAACAGAAATTTTGGGTTCAGTTGTGGTTGTAAGTCAAGCACTACCTGTGGTTGATCTCAAAAAAGTGAATTTGAGATAATGGCTACATCATTTGTAGGAAGCAGTAAATCTACCTATTTCCAGTGCCAACTGTTAGCAATCATATAGGTAGACCTTCTCCAGGATGATCTGTGCCCAGCATGACCCTTCATATCCTCTAATGGCACCTCCATTGCTGCTTTAATTGAATTCATCCAACTTGCTGCTGGTCAACTTTCTCTTTCCTTCCACTTTGCCAGTATTAGGGACTTCTTCAGAGAGCCAGGTCTTCACATAATGAATCTAAAATACAGCAATTCAAATCTGATCATTTGTGCCTCTAGTGAGAACTCTGGTTAGATTTGTTCAATGACACATTTGTTTCCTCACCTACCTGTGATATTGTCAGGAGTCTTCTCCAACCCCAAATTTCAAAAGACTTAGCAGGTGGTGTTCTGGTTTTGTGAGTTTTCCCAGTAATTTATTGTTATAAAATTGAATAGCAAAGAGACTAAAATATAATTGTGTTTAATAAGCTTGGAAGTTGGCATCAAAGCAGAGAACTAACCTTATGTCAAGCCTAATTTGGATACACAGTAAGTATTATCATGCAATGCTTTAATGCCAACAGGTGCTTATGATTGATTGGATGCTTCCTTGTGTCCCCCTCCCCCCCCCTTAAATCCTTCTTAATCCTCAAAAGAATTACTACCAGCCCTAATGGCAGATGCTTGTGTGGAAAAAAGTTATGCCAGGGCAAAAGTATTTTTTTCTTTGCAAAATATTTCTGGCAAAATATCAAGTGACCACAGCTACCACCAGAGCATCCTGAGTATGTAATTTTAGCCGGTATACATTTTTTGATACTTGTGTGATATATATTTATTTAAGCATTGAACCTACTGAATCATAATATAAAAAAAATTACACAGTTCATGGAGCGTGTTACCTTGGAGTTGTAAAATGGCTTGTTTAGGAAGCCCTGATCTCTTTTTTTTTTTTTTCAAATAAGTTTTATTTTATTTTCATACAACATCTTCTATTACACGGTGTGTCGTCTGGGTACAAAT
>JANHFL010003698.1:31215-46519 GCA_032468155.1 Oxyrhabdium leporinum | reverse complement strand
GGGGTGAGCAGGGGGGCCAGGCTGAGCAGCGAGCGGGTGGGCGGGGCCAGCCAGAGGTGATATTTGCTGGTTCTCCGAACTATTCAAAATTTTCCATAGCGGTACGCCTGAACCAGTCTGAACCAGCTAGATTTCACCTCTGATGGAAGGCTGAGTCAACCTTGAGCCAGTCAGGATTGAACTCCTGGCAGTTGGCAGAATTAACCTGCAATACTGCATTCTAACCACTGTGCCACCATGATTCATACAGAAAGATGCTGTATAGGTCTGAAAACCTTTTTCCAAATCATTTTCAAAGTATGCACAGCTCTATAGGAAAATAGAAAAAAAGGAAGGCATAGATATGAGGTGGACTTTGAAGAAGGATGGGAAGAGCACTGACACTTTGAAACTTTTGAAAGTGTTGGAGAAGTCTCCTGAGAATACTATGGCCTGTCAAGAAAACAAATCAATGGATCATCAATTTATTCAATCTAGATTTCCCAATGAAGGAACAAATGACCAGGCTTAAATGATTCTGCTTTGGACATATGCAAAAATCCAGCTCTGTAGAAAGGCTTTAATGCTGGAATGGTGGAAAGAAAGAGAAAAAGATAATCAGCAGCAAGTTGAATGAACTCAGCTATAGTGGTGATGAGACCTGAAGGATCAGGGTAGGGATAGATTGCTATGGAGAAAATCTATGTGGCTACCAGAAGTCAAAAAAGACTTGATTGTACATAATCAATCAATCAATCAATCAATCAATCAATCAATCAATCAATCAATCAATCAAACGATGTGGGGAGAAGCAGGATGCACGAGATCACTTGAAAGTCCCTGAAAAAGTTACAAATAATCAAGATAGCAAGCATTTTTCCATATGGTTGATCTTCACTTGGAGATATTACCTGAAGAATATATCACATAGGTTTCTGAGTGGATAGAATTAAATAATACTATACATTGTACAAACCTGCTGAGGTTGCCTGCCTCTTTTAGATATGAATTCTTGGTCAAATTCTAAGAATTTGAATATTTATCCACAGTTCAGGTTTTAGGTCTTATGACATTTGTTTATGACAGCCATTATTCTAACAGTCTCAAAATAGCTTTTGAACATTTGAATGTTGAAGCCAGGTATTGTTTGGAGAGTCTGAAATATCATATTTTTCTTAACATTGTGAGTTTTTTCTTGTTACTTGAGAGGCTGCATGTTGCTTCTGGGCAGGGGAGGCTTGGTCCCCTTACCCGGTTACCCTCTGCTGTTTCTTTCTCTCTCTCTTTCTCTCTCTCTCTCTCTCTATGCTGCATCACCGACAACAATGGAAGGCACAGGCATGGGGGGAGGAGAGAGGCGATCCAGCGGCCTGGCTCATGGGAGGCTTGTGGAAGCTTGCGCAGCAGCACCAGCAACAGGCAGAGGCATAGGGGAGGCAGGGGATCCAGATGCCCTGTGCTAGTGTTTCTTTGGCGCGGCCGCAGACAAGCTGAGAGACAATGGGATGGAGTGGGCAGCGTGTTCAGATCACCTCTGCCTCCCCCATTCCTCTGCTTCAGCGCAGAATGGTTTTGCCCGTCTCTTTCTGGGCCCAATGCTTCTGCCTCTTGGGCCACTTCCTGAAGCTGGCAGCTCCGCAGCGAGCCGCTTTGCTTTTTCCCTCTTTTTCCTCACGGGAGGCTTGCATGGTGGCACCAGCAGCAGGTGCAGGCAGAGGCTTGGGGGAGGCAGAGGCAATCTCAATGCACCGGCCCCTTCATCCCACTGTCTTTTGGCTTGCCTGCAGCTGCACCGAACAAGCACCAGCATGGGGTGTCTGGATTGCCTGCCTCTCCGGTGCCAGTGCCGGTGCGCAATCCTCCCACAAGCCTCCCCAAAAGAGGGAAAAAGCAAAGCAGCTGGCTGCGGAGCTGCTGGCTTCGTGCCCCCCTCCCCCCGTGCCCACGCCACCACTTGTGCTGGCCACGCTCATCCCTCTGGGCTTATTTTCGGGATAGGGGTAATATTAGGCCCACCCCAAAAAAGTTAGGGTTGGGCTTATTATTGGGGTAGGTCGTGTTTTCTGAGAAACACGGTATTCTAAAGAATTGTCTGTGGTTTCATTCTCTTTTCAATAAATTTTAGGCACTGACTTCAACCATGCTGATATATTAACTAAACCATGCTTAACCATGAAAAGTGGGGAGTGGGGAGACCTGTGTATTGCTGTATAAAATAATTTGAATGTGTTCCAACAATGTAATAAAGAGAAGGCACTTCATCCAAAGGAACTTCTGCAAAACAAAGACTGTAATTGAAATGATCCTTGACCTGAGGAGGCAGAGTGGGTAAGTATGGTTAGTGGAAATTGAGTGATGCTACTTATATGTTATTGCAGATTTTAAAAACTGCAGTGAAGAAATCAGACATGATGTAGCCCCAGTTTTGATTCTACTTTTGCACAAATGTTATACTGTGACAGCTATTTAAAAAAAAAAGCCTGGGGACAATCTTAGAACAAATATTGATTATATTCTGTGGAATGCTGGCAGGGGAATTCTGGGAGCTGAAGTCTGCATCTCTTAAAGTTACCAAACTTGAAAAACACTGATCTATATAGAGTGGCTTCAGATTTATTATTTTGTATTGTTTGAGTTAATACAGCAGTCCTAAAATAGATTATTTTTTTAAGTTCCTATCTGAATGTGGATGGAATTGGTCTTTTATTTTCCGGTGCAGAGACATCTGCGTTGATGGCCCACAAACATCAGTGGTGGTTAATTTTTTATGGTTATTGCCTTCTTCAAATTTCAGAGGATGCTAATAAATTTGGCAATATGAAAAAAATTGCACTTATCCCTAAAATTATCATAAAGCATTTTCTGACCTAATACAAAATGTCATAAAGCATATGCTGTGGTCACCTGCTGATGCTTGACTGTGCTATACAATTCAAGGAAGATACATCTCTGAATATCTCCCTGAGGTTTTAAGAACTTTTTCAGTGAAGTTCATTAGAAGCTCTTTGTTGAAAGCATTGAGGAATCTAGTAAGGAAATATGTCTGAAACAATGAGTTGTCTAGCACTACTATAAAATAAACTATCTTTAGCTTACAGGTAAAATGGCAGGAGCAGATCCTTACTTGAAAATTAAAATTGATCCTCAGAATCTACAGATTCAGACGCATACCGTGGAGAAGTTGCTGGAACCCCTCATAATTCAGGTAGACCACATCAAGAGAAAAGTGGATTGTGGGATGAGAAATGAAACATAGAACATTTTTCATTGTGTGGTTCATGTGGTATCTGGCACAATTTAGAAAACATGCACAGAATTTTGGTTAAAGGAATCTTTAGGCATGTACCCATGATCTATAAAAAAATTCCTATGTCGTGTTATTTCTATTAAAATTACTTCCCGCAACAATATGAATAATTATGAATAATTTCATGTTTTACTGAAATTTAATAGATTTACCCTGGATAGTTACTTTTATTGTGTTTAAAACCTTTTATCTTCCATCCATATTGCCAAGGACTTTTCTTCTTTCTTCTTTAGATAAGGCCATTTTAAAAGTCATTACTGTATATCTGCAGAGGTAGACCACCTGACCCACTACAAAAACTGCTCTTTTAATCTGTTTGCCGGCAACTTCCCAATATAGAGCATTCAGCATTCCTTTCCCATAGGATAATTTTTAAAATATAGTTTAATCCATGCAGGAACTGCTTTGTTTATTATGCCTCTGCCTGTTATAAATGCATTTCTTTCCAAAGCATTTCAATCTTCTCATACAGTCCTCAGTGTATACTTAAAGGCTTGATTTATTTTCAGCCTCAATTTTTTTTTATTCTGACATGCTGATGAATTAGAAAACTAGTTTGCATGGATGTTTTTCCTCTGACATATTTTAATTATATAATTTCACATGTTCCAAGTGAAAAGGGGAATCCTAACTTGTAACAATGCAATGATAAATTACATGTTGATGTTTGATAACTATACTTCCCATAATTTTAAACAGTAATTACATCGTTGAAACAAAGCAGCAAGTTTTAAAAAAAGTGAGACATAATGAGGGTTATGGAGGAAAATGTCCATAACTCCCTGTTCTGTATTTCAGGACAGTTGTGAATTTGCTATTTTATTAAAATACTATTTCACTTCTCTCCAACAGTTCTCACACCTCAGATATTAAAAAATGTAGTTTCATTAAAAGGGACTCTTAAAATGAAAAAAAACATATTTCCCTTTAACTTAGCATGGCAGAGGAAAAGGTTTTAATAATCAGTGGATAACTTTAAAGTTGTCTTGGGAATCAAAATTAAACTTTAAATAGATCTTGTTGCTCACAGATGCCACCACCTCTTGCATCATTAATTCAGTGGAGTAATTTATGACCAATTCTCTCTTCCTGTACCCTGGCTGCATTTACACATCACACAAAGCTATAAAGTGGCTCCTTGGTATTTGGCTGGCCTGTTTGGAGTTGGCCTGACCATGGTTTGAGACAGTGCTTCCCCACACTGTGTAAATTACCCCAGATCAGGTAAAAATATTTTTCTTTGGGTAATCACAAGTACCCTTTACCCAATTACAACAGGGCATTTAAATTGAGTTGAAGTGTTCTACTACACTGGATAAAAAAGGACTTTCTGATAAGTAATTTGGGGCAAAGGATGTAAAATGTTTGGGAAACCCAGTTTTAAGACTTAGAATTCCATGTGGATCCAGATCTTCATAAATGATTTAGATGAGAGAATAGAGGAGGATTTCATCAAATTTGCAGATGACACTAAACTGGCAGGAATAGCCAACACTCCAGAAGATAGGCTCAAGATCCAGATGGATCTTGACAGACTTGAACACTGGGCCCTAGGTAACAAAATGAAATTCAGCGTAGAGAAAAATAAGATTTTACACTTAGGAAAGAAAAATCAAATGTACAGGCACAGATTAGGTGAAACCTGACTCATTAGCAGTAATTGTGAGATGGACAATAAAATATGAGCCAGCAGTGTGACAGAGCCAAAAAAGCCAACAGAATCCTAGGTTGCATTAACAGTGGGATAGAATCAAGATTATGTGAAGTATTAGTATCACTTTATAAAGCACGTTATAAAACAATGGATGGAAACTAATCAAGGAGAGAAGCAACCTAGAATTAAGGAGAAACTTCCTAACAGTGAGGACAATTAACCAATGGAACAGCTTGCCTTCAGACATTGTGGGCACTCCATCAATGGAGATTTTTAAGAAGAGACTGGACAGTCACTTGTCTGAAATGGTATAGAATCTCTTGCTTGAGAAGGGGCTGGACTAGAAGAACTCCAAGGTCCCTTCCAGCTCTATTCTGATTCAAAGCCTTAGTAAGACCATATTTAGAATACTACATCCAATTTTGGTCACCATATTATAAAAAAGATATAGAGACTCTGGAAAGCGTGCTTGGAGAGCAATATTAAGGGGCTGTAGGCTAAAACATCTGAAGCATATGTCTAGCCTAGTGAAAAGAAGTATTAGAGGTGACATGATAGCAGTGTTCCACTATTTGAGGGGCTGCCACAAAGAAGAGGGGGTCAACCTATTATCCAAAGCAACAGAAAGCAGGACAAGAAACAATAAATGGAAACTAATCACGGAGTGAAGCAAATTAGAACTAAGGAGAAACTTCCTAACAGTGGGAACAACTAACTACTGGAATGGCTTGCCTTTAGAAGTTGTGGATGTTTCAACAATGAAGCTTTTTAAGAAGAGACTGGATAGCCACTTGTCTGGAATGAAATAAGGTCTCTTGCTTGAGCTGGGGCTTGGACAAGAAGATCTCCAAAGTCCCTCCCAACTCTGTTATTATTCTGTTAAGTTTTATTTTGAAATCTCCAGGAACATGGTTAAGCAAAGCATGGCTTAGCACAAGATGCATTGATTTCTAAAATAACCCTCAGTTCATTCTATGTGGATATGTCACTGTTATATGCTGACATCACATGCCATGGTCCTTAAGTTGGAGCTTACTCACTGCTGATATCTCGGCGCCTCTTTATTTGATGCAGACCCAGAGCAACATGTTTAACTGCAGAGATGAAGATGTGGTCTTCCCTTTATGTTTTAGGTGACCACATTAATGAATTGCCCCCAGAATCCTTCTGGCAAGAGAAAAGGATGTTCCAAAAGAGCTCGTGTAATTCTTGCTTCTGTGGAAGAAGCTACTTGGAACTTGCTGGATAAAGGGGAGAAAATTGCCAAAGAGGCTCCTGTCTTTATGGAAGAACTGAATGCTGCTCTCCATGAGGTTCGCAAAGAAAGTAAGCCTGCTGTTACTCAGACAATGATATCACTGCTTCAACAGCTGCATCTTTTCTTTACCCCTTCCAATAATGTGTTTTATGACCTCTGTTTTGTTCCCCAGGATGATTTTTTTTTAAATTTTCCGGTCCCAAAATAATAGAGACATCTGCCTGTCTGCTTGGTATTACTCTCTTCTCTGCTTAGTGGCCAAACTTGCTAGCAGATCAGATTTGCCCTATAAAAGGGAAGATCACCAGCTATCCAGGAGATGCATCTGAATCCCTGTTTCTAGATCCCGAGTGCTAAGATCAGATCAGTTGCAGGGATTTTTTGGACCAATGTTATGAAATAGAGGGACATGCTGTAGATCAATCTAATACAGGGGTGTCAAACTCGATTTCATTGAGGGCTGCATCAGGGTTGTGTTTGACCTCAGGGGGCCAGGGACGTGGCCAGCTCAACGTCACTCATATCAGCGCCTGTGGAGACCTGAGCACTCTGCCAATGAAAACGGGCTCCTGAGCTCCATTTTCGGCTGTGACAGCCTCCTGCAACTCTCTGCCAGTGAAAATGGAGCTCAGGAGGGCGGCGCACGGACACACCACAGGCCAGTCCTTCACTGTTTCCAGGGTGGCTCTGTGTGCCAGATCTAAGCACCCTGCGGGCCGGACCTGGCCTGCGGGCCTTGAGTTTGACACCTCTGATCTAACAGCATGTATCTATTTAGGCTCCCCCCTTTTAAAAAAAATGAAAATCACTTCCCAATGTACTTTTACTATATAAGGTTTCAGTACTTAATTTTACAATATAGGTAGTCCTCAACTTATGACTGGCCTCTTAGCGACCATTCAAAGTAGACCTACCCTGGGACTAGTTATGACCTGGATTCAACATTCCAATGGTTGCCCCCTCCCCTGCGGTCACATAACCAAACTTTAGCCACTCAGAGACATTTGTTTAACAGCCACAGTGTTCACTGCCAAAAAGTTTGTAAAATCTAATTGGTCGCATGACTGATCCCTTTTCCTGATTTATAATTATGATAGGCAGGCTCAATTATGGTCATAAATCAAATATTGCCTGTATACACCAGTGTGCTTAATTAATGGGCTGTGGTACAGAGTAGATGAAGAACAGGAAATGGAAAAAGAAAAAATAAGCGTGTTCATCCTAGTATTTGCCAATGTCAGGGCATCCTTGTGTGTGTGTGATTGTGTGTGTGAAAAGTCAAGATGGCAGTAGCAGTTGTATAATCAAAGACCACCCTCCTTTTATAATATATCATGTACAATCTTTTTCATGTTTTTTTAAAATGCTTTATGATTTACTACCTGTACTATTTGCTAATCTTATTTCATAGCAGAAATTCTTGGTTATACTCTAGTCCAGAGAAGTAAGTTCTTTATAATTTTTTCTGAAGTCTGACCTCTGAGGTCCCTTCTAGTCCTCTGATTCTATGTACGTCTACAAACATATTTTTATCCTTATGAACTTCTTTCAGATTTGTCCCCTTTTTGGGTTTGCCTTTTATTTTTTCCTAAGAAAATATGGTCCCTATAGTTATGAGGCCTGTTTACAGAATCTCTGGAGTCATATTGTTAAAGAACTTAAAACTGCTAAATTTGAAAGTGAAATATTTATCCTCTACTAGTGAAATGCATCTTTATGGCAACAGCCATTGAAAAAAAACATCCTTCACAGATTGAGGGACTCACAACATCTTGTGCTTATCCAAAGGTAAATGACTCGGATGTAAAGATGACAGTATTGTTAGTTGTAAGTTTTCCATTTGGATTCTCAAAGTACTGTTTTATTGTTGTTGAACTAAATGTTTAATTACTGTACAGGCAGAAGAGGATTGGAACAGTTTCCCAGGATAATCACTAATGCATTTCTTAGCTAGGACTGTTCAAGCATAGCTGGGATACTTGGCATTTATTTCCATAAATAAATGCCTATATATGGGCTTGGAGATGGCAGCTGTGGCTTGGGTTCCACCTCTTGCTTTGCCAAGTTTGAGTGTAGTTCATTGCTATCATATCTCAAGAGAACTCTTAGATAAACTTTAACTCACAAATGCCATCATGACTTAGGAACAAATTTAGGATACTTTGGCTGCTGTTTTGTTCTTGATCCACAGAGAAATCAGAGCATAGGGATTGGATGCTTTAATGGAAAATACAGATAATAACAAGAGTCCCTGGATAAACTGTGGTGTATCTGTATTTGAAACATGCATACATGGGGCTCTTACCAAACAGTCTGTCTAGCTTGGTAGAAACATCACATGGGTTTCTCCCTAAGATTGGCATGACAAGTAGTCCTCAATTTATAACTATCCAAAGTTACAACAGCAATGAAAAAAGTGATTAGGATCATTTTTCACCCTTGTAACTATTGCTGCATCCACCTGGTCACATGATCAAAATTCGAATGCTTGACAACTGGCATGTACTTATAACCTATGGTCATGTGATCAGCTTTTGTGACTTTCTGACAAGCCAAGTCAATGGGGAAGCCAGATTCACTTAACAACTGTGTTACTAACAAAAAAACTGCAGTGATTCATTTAACAACTGTGGCAAGAAAGGTTGTAAAATAGGGCAAAACTCAACAACTGTCTTGCCTAGTAATGATAATTTGGGCTTAATTGTGGTCATAAGCTGAGGATCTCTTGTATTGATCTGAAAGAATGGGAATGGGATTGCTGTGTTTCAGTAGAGCTGATTACCTCTTTTCTAATCTTACTTTTCTAGCATCCTGATATTATGGGAGGCTCATCCATATCTATATATTCTGTGGTGCAGTGGCCTAGAGGTGGAGCTCTCACCTCACAATCAGGAGGCTGTGAGTTCGATCCTAGGTAGAGGTAGATTTTTCTCTCTCTGGGCATGTTGAGATTATATCTGCTAAATATAACTACTCATTGGTGACAGGAAGGGCATCTGGCCATTAAACACTCAGCTCCATTCAGTTGCCTAGGCTCCACCCCACAAGGGATTATGGGGTCATTAAAAGATGATGATGATCCATATACAGTATATATATCTATATCTCTCAATCTCTTTATCTCTATCTCTATCTCTATCTCTATCTCTATCTCTATCTCTATCTCTATCTCTATCTCTATCTATTCTGTATAAGGATTCTTCTATGTATTGAAGAAACTGAAGCCTCACTTCTTTACTCTGCTATGTCTGAGGAGCAGTAGATCTTAACAGTGTCATTGTCCCCCATTCATCCAGGGCTCTCAAGGCTCTCAATATTGTACATCTCTTTCCTGCTCCACAGTGCTCATTTCACCCACACATAACAGAAACCACAACAGGAACGAAAGGATGATTCTTTTTAAAGAACATGGGAATTCTGCTAGTCTCAGTCTACCAAATAACATACTTAGAATGTTAAGCTGGAATTGTACTTGATCACAAGCAGAATAAAATAGAAATGTGTGACATGGCTGATAAAAACACAAAATGGTGGTTAGTGTGTAGTTTGTTCAGTGGAAAGGATCTGTGTACCAAGAAATATTTTTTTTTCTCCACAAAAGGAAAATCCTGAAAGGTCATGCTTGCCTTAAAAAAAGTGTTTTATTTAGGAAATAACTAGTGATAGCAAACCTTGAATTTCTTATGGGCTTGCTCCCAGCTTCTTACTACAGCTTGAAGATGTCTTGCTTCCCATTCGGGCATCCCAAAAGCACTCTACTTTTCTGCCAGACTGATTCTGACCCAAGGTATTCTGGCATGAAAATGTTTTTATGGGAAAATGGAAAATCTCCCATTCAGACAATCCATGGCACAGGGAAGAGAAGGCTTGAAGTCCTTTTTTTTCACTTTCAATTTAAAATAGATTGGTCAGCCCATGGATTGGGAGGGAATGAGGCTGGGAAACTGACTGGCCCATCTCAAACATATGCATTGGAGTTGCCCAGAGGAGTCTGCAGGGTATGGTGTATGACCCATAAGGTCAGATGCCAGCCATACACAAAAAAAAAACCAGGTGGATCCACCATCCTGATGTTTTTGACCAATCTTTGTAGACATCTCTGTGGGCTTCTTTATATTCTCTCTATTCTTGAGGAAGTTAAATGTTTAAGATGCCGCTCTGCACGTGGCTTGTAAATTTCAAAACTGCTTACAAGACTTGGCAATTATAGACAGATATGAGAAAATCACTTTCTTGAAGCACAAGCTATAACTCTACCTTGATTTTTTTCTTCAAGGCAGTCCAATCGTGGTTCTCAAGACTTGGCTAACAAGCCATCCTCCACCCAATGATTGGGATCTGTGACTGGTATTAGGCTAGCCTGTGTTTACAGCCATGATGCATGGCTTATTGGCATTCTGTACAAATGATTTGTGTGTTTTTACAAGGATGCCGGTAGTTGAATGAGCTAAAGGGGGAATGCATTGTAAATTATGAATAGAAGGAGCAGGCTAGGGCAAGTAAGACAGTAGCCTGCTTCAAACAGCTCCCCAGATCATTCCCTAGGATATATTCAAAAACAGTGATGGTGCAGCAAGGTTAATTTTAGATACACGACTCCTTCACCCAGCTATGTGTATTATTTCAAGTGTAACACACAGCACTAACATTTTATGTCTCTCCAGTTTACCACTGTTCTATGTTTTTATTCTGTTATATTAAAGCAAAAAAAAAAAAAGGAAAAGAAAGGAAGAGAAACCGAATTTAATATAAGAAGGAAATGCTGTGACTTTCTTTTGAATTTAAGAATAAAATTACGGTACTTTTTTCTACTTCTTAGATGCATAGCATACAATCTTCGGCATAGGAGAGTAAATGATTGTTTTTTTATAGAAAATAATTCTTTCTTAAAAGTAAAAAATAAGAGTTTAGGGAATTCTTTTCAATCCTTTATCAGTAGTGGTCAAAGGAGGAGTCTTTATTTTCTTTTGTGTAAGGAAGTAATAGTTTGCGTCTCTGTATGTCTCTGTATGCCTCTAGGCCTCTAATCAGGGGAATAGGTATCATTTGCCCTTTGGGTCTCTGCTATGCCCATGTGTTGTGTGTCTGTGTGTGCACTAGAAAGCATGGGGCAGGTTTCATATGCTCTGCTCCAGATCCTAGGTCCAGGTGGGCAGGAGGGGAATGGAGCAGCCAGCAACATTGTGAGCTTCTGCCCGAATGCCTCTTCCATGGGGTTGAGTTGGGGAATTGTTTTCTGGATTTTTTTCATGTCACAGTTCAATCCAGTCCACTTTGAAACTGGGTCTTCCTTTCTTTTGATAGCTTCTCACCATGACACTTGCTCCTATTCTTTTTGGGTTTGGAGGATTGGCCTGTTGAGGGACAGAGACCTAGGATTTTTGTATAATTGTTTCCAGTATCTTCATTGATTGCGAAAAAAAATCATGTATATGTTTGTGCCTGTCCAGCAACAATTGGGTATGATTAAAGAAAAGATACTGCAGTCTTAGCAGTGACCTCAGCACGTCTGCAGAGCATAGACCTGTTTGCTCTTTTCCCATCTCTGTTCATTCGGGGGCATTCAGGGTTGGGGGTCCAAAATCAGCTGCAGTGCAGCTAGTACTGAAGGACTTTTGATAATTTTCTTTCAATCTGACCAGCTAAATATCCCATGTTGCCATGCTTTTTTTGACCTACATTGTGACACACATAAAATAGAGATTAAATTGCATTGTTGTGGCCACATCTTCATTTATTTGGTCTTCCTGCAGGCATCCTGGAGTATTATTGTTAATTTCACATTCTGTGAAATGTACCATATTTTAGATGACCTTCCCTGTTTCAAAGAACTGTGGATTAGTGACAATACGTATATGAAAGAAATGTACAGGAGAGTTACATGAGACAGGACTAGCTTTAAAATGAAGCAAGTGAAATAGTTACTCTGGACAGAAGATTATACAGGAGGTGTCATTTTCTTCCTGCAATCTCCTTTTATATCTGATTCAAAAATGGAAAAGGGGATAGGTTCAATTTATTTCTTTCCCCAAAACAACACAAGTCATCTAAACTTAGCACTAATATTAGGAAAGGAGACGACCGGCCAGGCTCCTGGAGGCACAGCCAGCTATAAGAACTGACCATGAAAAATCAAAAATGTGAATAAAATGAAGATGAAAGAACACACCTACTATACCTGCTGGAGTTAAACAGGCAATTGTGTTATGCAGAGTTCTATTTCATCCTTATTATCTGTAACTGAATGGCATTTAAATCAGTTCTTCAGTCGATGAAGCCACATTGCAGAAGAGGGTAAAATTAAAAGAGCAGCCCAGGAGATAAAAGAGACTCTTTGATTTTATTTTAAAGTGAGATGTGTTTTTCAATTTCTTGCATTTCTTGAGCATTGTCATTATACAACATATAGCTCCTAAATGGTGGGTTGAGGGCACAGTATTTCAATTTGCAAAGAGTGTCTAGCTCAGAGATTCTGGCTTGCGTGGAATGACGAACATGCTTGGGGTAAAACTGGGCTTTGATTGCACACTTGTGGCCTATTTGCCCAAATGTCTCCAGAATGACCAGGACTGTCCTTACCAGTAGTATGGAATGCTGCATGTGGCACAAAGAGACCTGAGGTTGATCACCTGGTATACACAATGCTTTGGTTGGCTAAATCCATGCTGGGTGGTGAAGGTCAGCATCTGGGGTCCATCTGGGGATGCCCATAACATACACATCCCCTGTCCTTTTACGTTATCCACCATCTCCAATTCAGGGGCTTTTTCAGAAGATGTCAAGCAAATCAAGATTGCAACCGCAATTATGCAATTGAAGCCCTACTCCTCTCTAATGGATGTAAAAAAGGTGTGAGGCTTTGCTCAAAGGGTTGTGGTCACCATATCGACTTTCGTTTTTCCTATGGATAACCCAGCTACAGTTTCTTTTTCTTCTTTCTTTGTGCTCTTTTTCTGCGCTTTGTATATGCCTTAGAGAACAGTGTGTGGTGGGTTTGTAAAGCGTGTGTCGAAAGTGGACTATGTTGGCCAAAATGAAAACTATGGGAGTGTTTCCAGAAAAAATGATGAGTTTATTGTTGTGTGTTTTTTTCACAAATATTTTAAGGAAATGTTCTATGTTCTATGTAACCATTTATCTTTCCAAACTATTTTAATTTTTAAGGTCTACCTAAAAAAAATTTTTTTAAGAAAAAACACAAAAACAAAACGGTAAAGAAGGAAAGACAGTATAGTTGCAAATGTCTTTTGATTGCAACAGTAGGACAAGAACCTCCTCATAGCATGCAGTATCTTTTAGAAGTTATCCAACTACTGTATTGTTGGATAATAGAAATGAAATGGATTTTGTGCTGCTTTAACAATCATTGTGAGGCTAGAAGATGCTGTAAATTATTAGTTAGCAATAATATGATTATAGCAAAAGCAATAGCACTTAGACTTATATACTGATTCACAGTGCTTTGCAGCCCTCTCTAAGTGGTTTACAGAGTCATCCTATTGCCCCCAACAATCCGGGTCCTCCTTTTACCGACCTTGGAAGGATGGAAGGCTGAGTCAACCTTGAGCCTGGTAGAGAGATTCGTACTGCCAGATTGCAGGCAAATGGCAGTCAGCAGAAGTAGCCTGCAGTACTGCATTCTAACTACTGCGCCACAGCGGCTCTTATACTAGGATATAAGGGCCATGATGTTACCATGTGTCTTCCCAGCTTCCTTTTCCATGTGGTGCCGGTCCTACAAAATAATGAGGCTTTTATATGTCTAAAACTAAAAAAATAATACTGAGAGACTATATTTCAGATTAAAAAATAGGAGTACTGCAGTGGAAATCTATAAAAATAGATTTATACATATGCATCTCACAGAAATGCTGAAACACTTAATGATAGCTGGAACCAAGGTACAGTGATTTTTATCTTTGGGCAAATACATTTGTTTTCTCCTAAAATAAATTGGTGTTTTTATCCTTTTAATTCTTCCATATCTAATTTGCAAAGACTTGAATTTATTTATAACTCTAAATCTAAAGTTTAAACCAAATAATACTGGCAGTAATATTTATAGCTTTTATATAAGTGACCAGCCAGTGTGTTTATGTGTGTCTGTGTGTTTGTGTAAATATGAGCTGGGAAAAAGATAGACAAGTGATGGTTTTGTCCACCTTCAATTTTAATTCTGCCCTTTCCTTATGTTTCTGTTGTAAATAGCTTCATCTTAGAAAAAAGGGTTGCCTATTAGTGCCAATAAAGCTTTCTCTTGAAATACAATAACCATCTTTAGAAAGTATATTTTTTTACCATGGGAGGATAAGAGTTCAGTTTCCCTCCACACATTCTAAATCCCAAGATTATGTTATTTTTAAAACAGGGTATCTAATTGGGCCCTTAGAAAGAAGAGAGCTTGCCAGATCAGGAGGACATCAATAATTCTGCAACAAGATGATGGTCAACAGATGGGCAGACATATTCTTCATCAAAAAAGAGCAGATTCTCTTACCCTCTCCTCCTTTATGATGACAGGGTAAACATAAAATAAAATGGCAGTGCCAGATAAAACTTAATAGTAGCAGACAACATTCCAGGGAACCAATGTGAAAAAACAAATCAGCCCGAGGGCACTTTTAATGAGGGGTACAACTGCATATGAAGTCTTGGTATATTCATGCCAGAAATCTTCCCATGAAATTCTTTAGTTAGCAAACGATGGTGTTTGTGTTGTTGCTAATATTATTCAGATACTTTACAGCTGTTAAGCTGAAGATCTCAAAAGTGGGCTGCAGTTTTCCTGACAGAACAAAAGTTTTATAACTCCTAGGAGGAGACAACCCTATCTGTGGCTTTTGGTTCATCTTCCTCACTGACAGGGACAGCTCAAAACAGGTATGTAAGGAAAATGAGAAAAAGTTACATAAAAATCTCCTTCAGGTCAAATCTGACCCTCATTAACCTTATGCATTTCCTCTAGATAGTGTTTCTCAATCTTGGCAGCTTGAAGATGGGTGGACTTCAACTCCCAGAATTCCCCAGCCAGCTAATTCTGGGAGTTGAAATCCACCCATCTTCAAGCCGTCAAGATTGAGAAACACTGCTCTAGGATTCCCTGACT
>JANHFL010003698.1:0-17261 GCA_032468155.1 Oxyrhabdium leporinum | reverse complement strand
CCTCGACCTGCCAGGTGCTCCCCTTTACTTCACCACCCCTACAGGGTGGCTATGGCTCCTTTCGGAGCCCTCCAACAAGGAAAGCTCGGGGAAGGGCTGCAGAGCTTGTGGTCCTCACTCCCGAAGCCACCAGAAGTACAACAGGAAGTCTACTTGGATTTTATCATCTGATTTTATAGCAGTGATATTTGTGTGGTGTGAGCCTGTCAAAATCAAAAGATGGTGACTGGAGGATCGCAGTGCAATCTTCATTTTTTTTTTGAAGACATGTATTCATGTTCAAAAGGGCCAGAGCTTGCACTGTGAAACTCCATCTTGCTGTTTTTGCCCTCTCCTGTGGACGATCCGTTTTGATGTTTATATTGTACTGGGCTTGATTTGTGACACAGTTGTTTTATTTGTTAATGGTTTGGTTCTTAAAAATACCTAGAGTTCCTGCAATTGGAGATTTTGTGTATAAATTAAATAACCAAATATATAAAATCCTTCGTACTGGGTCAGCATTTCATAGACTGGCAGTATTGGCTATAAATGATAGCAGTCCTGACTGAGTCGATTGTTCCTCAACAGTCTTTTAAAGAATAGTTTTCCCTACTTTTACCAGCCATCTGAGTCAACCAGCAGTTGTAACTGGAGATGCAGCTCATAAGTGGACCTGAGCATAGCATAACCACCCATTCAGCAGCTGTTTTAGTAGTAGTCCCAAAAGGCTAACCAACATGAACATTTATCTGATTTTTGTGGCATTGTATTCATTCACAAAGCATATACGGTACTCACCAACACATCCTTCTGACGTGTTTCCCCTAAGTGTTTTATATTTTCCCCTCCAGATTCCTTTTTAGGTGATACTTTATGAAGGTTGGCACTTCTGTGCATCTACCAGATAAAATCTACTAGATAAAATCAACCTACAGTTGTGAGATGTTAGGCAAAAGGAGGTTATGTCCTCCCTTTTATCCTCACATTTTCCATCTTACAGGCATAGTTTTAAAATCAAATATTGTTTTGTTTGGCTTTCTGAGTATCTTGTTTAAAAAATTGGTCTGTCTTCACAACAGTAGTCATTCCAACTTTTGTGTATTGTGAAGTTGTAAATTATCTGCTTCTTTCTTTCCTTCCTCTGCTGATAGACTTGATAGATTTATGTTATTTAATTCATTTCCGGATTCCATCAAACAACTTCAATCCAGACCCTTCAAATCTTTGATCGCTGAAGTCTGTAGATCACATGATCCATCAATATGTTTCTATGGTGAAATTTGAAAAGGTTCACATCAATCAATTCTGTATTATCACTAGCAAATGTTCTTGAAAATAATGATGTGTTGAAAAAAAGGTTTCGACGGAAACAGCAGTCTTTCTGATGCTTTAAAAATAATTTCATATAAATGTAGGCATAAATGTACACTTTTGGCAGGTTTTTTTTTACTATATCTTTTTTCACAGATGCCAAGAAAGTTATACAGTTAGTGTGTCTCCTTTTCCATCCCATTTGTTCTCCTTTTCAATTTTTTGTGTCCTCCTTTCCTTGCTCAGGTACCTGGTAACCCTAGTCTCACCATGCTCCACTTCTAACTGGTGAGAGTTTTAGATCCACACATTGGTGGGCAGAGTTCACCTATGTCATCCAAATAATGCCAAGAGTGCCACAGTTTTTTGTTAACTCAAGAAAATGAAAAATCAATAAAGAAATCTTGTGGCACCACAAGTTAATTTCTGAAAAAGCAAAAAGCAATGAGCTCTGATACTGGGGAAAAGAGAATTTGCAGGCTGGAGATGAATGTGTTTGTATGCTTGTGTGTTTAAGTGTTACGCATGCACAAACATATTACAAACACGTTTTTAATATGTACACTTCTTTTTTGAACAGACGTTTACTAAATTTAACATGGCAGCAGTTGGAGCCTGCAATTGTAGTAATAAAAGTTGCAAAAGTAAATAAATAAATCAACCTCTCTAATAATTTCTATTCCTTTCCCAGTAGTACCTATAAATACCTATAAAGTCAAAATAGTACAAGAAGTAGTATTCCCTTTGACATTCTATGGAACTAAAAGTTGGACATTGAAGAAGCAGGATAGAAACAGTATTGATGATTTTGAACGTTGGTGTTGGAGAAGACTCCTGAAAATACCATGGCCAGCCAAGAAAATAAATCATTGGATCAAATGACCAAGTTCAAATTATCCTTTTTTAAACATAGTATGCAAATACCTAACTGGCTGGAGAAGATTTAATATTAGGAAAGAAGGAAGAAAAGAGATGGATGAACTCAGTTATAATGGCAATTTGAAGACCAGGTTCGATATGGATCATCACGGAGAAAATCTATGTTTATGGTTACTAGGAGTTGATAGCAATTTAATGGCACATAATCATCAATCACTCAATATTGTATGTGTCATAATTCATCCCATTGACCCCAAGACACTTTGAAATTTATATATTGAACTAGATTATAAGGCAATTTGGGGTATTGTGTAAACTCAGGCACATATGGATAATATAGAAATTGTTCTTTATGGCTTTCTGTGTTGGGTAAATCCAAGTAATTGTGGTTTCTTCAATAAACCATAATTAAGAGATCCACCTGTAAAATACCTACAGTTTTCCTTACTCCAGATTAATACCAGGCTTGGCTGACCAAATGATAACTATTTAGTCTGGTTTTGATAAAATTTAGTTTTATACTATGCAAAGTTGGAAACAAATAAAATGTAGGCACTCATGTCACTTTCTAGGCAATCAATTGGAGAGAAACACTGCTTGGATATGAAAATCTCAATTTGGTCGGGAGGCTAAGTTATCTAAGTGTTTGACTATCATTTGTCTCCCTAAATTTGCTGAAAAATCAACTTATTTGCAAAAACTGTGTGGTATAATTTTTAATAATCTTTCAAATCATACAGATACCCCAAATACTATAATTTCATGCACTGTATCTTTCAGTCCAGATTGGATACGTGTTGGATATCAAATAAAATAAATAGTTTGCTAAAGCCCATTTAAGGGGTTGATTCTTTTGTCCGCACATTTTAGACATTTACCAAATCTCTTCCTTGATCAGCAGTTTCATTTTGTAGTGAACAACATAACCTTTAAAATTAATTTTGGTTCAGTGATCAAACCTTTCATTTTATCCTATGAAAATTGCAAAACCCCTGAGCCGTGGAGCTGGGAAGCACAGAAGCTCCTCATTTCTTCTCCGATGATTAATGACAGGTCTTCCAGCTAAGATCTTTGTGAAGAAGTGCTATTGCTGTAATATATTGGTGCTACTATTGTATTAGAACACACTTCAGGGAAAGCTGTAAAGGCACATATAAGATATATTGTCTTTTTAATTGATGAGCACTAGCAAACATTCTGAGAGAGATGCTACAAAAAAAATGGGTGTTGGTGTTCAGGGTTTCTGAAACACTGCTGAAAATCAAATGCTTTGTTTTTTTGGGTGGGCAGGTGGGTGGAACCAGGACAGCAGTTAAGAATATTTCAGTTGCTGCAGGGAGCTCTAAAATATAATCATGAAAGTTAAAGACCCTGGAGGGAGACCCAGAAACTACCTAAGTTAGAACTCATTAGAGATTTCAATTATATTACTGTTGGCCTTGAATGGCAGTAACGAAGATGCCATTAGAGCTTGGTAGTGATTCAACACTACATGCTAGAGCTACTCTGGAAGCTTTAGCTATTTTCTATTAAGTACAATAATATAAAAAGTGCTTTTGGAAGATAAAATAAGAATGCTTGACTACTAGAAAATATCCACCCACAGACAAAAATATAATACATAAATACAGACACACATTTCTTTACACACAGCTCAGAAATATGCTGGGCTCTGTAGGAGAAGATTATATAGCTGTCTAACATACTCTACAAGGATACCCACACAATAACACACATAAGATAGAGGGTCCTCCCTTCCCGCCAATGGTATATTTTTAGAACATGGAAAAGAAAGAAGATTGTGGTATTCTTTGGTACATACATATTTCTGAAAGGTTTTACAACATGGTAATATGTTGAATGTTTTCAATAATTTTCATAGTTTCTAACAAGTTCCTAAATAATAAAGGAACTGAAAGCATTTTAGAAACACCAAGAGCGCACACAATTACTTAAGATTGGGGATTATTACTGTAAAAGGCATGGTAGCAAAACAGATTTATTATTCCAAATAAAAGCATTAGTTCTAAAAAAAATAGTAGAATATGGATGTTTCTTGATAGAAGATTCCTATTGTAAGTTTTACCAAATATTTTTTTGTTAGATGGGGTGCTTAGCTCTTGACTTTTTTTGTGATGTGTATTTGTTTTCTTTCACTTTATAACTAGCATTCCAGGCAATTTTCTGAAATAAGGATTTTGAATTGTTGTCAGAATACTGTTCCCACAAAATATTGCTATCTTATTGCATCAAGGCCTCCTAGTTTTGTGCCAGCAGTTGATGGGTTTGGTTGGTTTTATTCATTTGGAAATTACTTTTCCAGGCTGTTCTGCTAACCCTGGAGGTTTAATAAAAAAATGTAATATTGAAAGAATTAGAATTGTTAAAAATCTTCATGAATCTTGATCACATTCCATTGTTTCTAGCATCCCATTACATTCTGGCAGTATTTCTCAACCTTGGCAGCTTTGAGAGGAGCAGACTTCAACTCCCAAAATTCCCCAAACAGCATACTCCACCCCTCTTAAAGTTGCCAAGATTCAGAAACACTGTATTTTGGCTTTTATACAATACTTGTTTGATTAGACAGAAAACGCAAGACAACAGAGAATGACCAATGACAGCCTGAGACAGAAGGGATGTTAGGATACAGTGGTGCCTCTCTTGGAGGACAACATCAAGGGTTGCCCACAATTTATTCCAGGCTACCCAGAGTAGCTTGATGCTGGGAATTTAATTTTTGCTTCAGTAGTTGTATAACCAATACTTTTCTTCTCACTGCAAGTTCCATTTTCTGCTGAAACATCATAGTTTATTGCCATTCAGAGTAATTTTCTTCTCTATCAACTTCAGCCTACTAGAATTCAGAATATTCTTGTTTTTTATAGGGCATTAATTTTTCTGTTGTGATATTCTCGAAAGAGTATACAAATAACAAGCTCTAATTTTTTCATAGTCAATACTCTCAAAATCTTTCCAACTCCACATTTTTATTAAAGATAAAGTTTTGATCAAGCAGGGAATTTGGGAAACTCGGGCAGTTCAAATGTATATAAGGGTTTATTGCAAGCTTAAGCTCTCTACAAGAATCTGAACAACTAATGGTTAAAGCAAAGCAAATTGGCTGTGGATAAGAGTCAATGGAATTCAAGGTGGGCTGGACTTAGATCTCTTGTGGGTGTGAAGGGACTTGAGGTGGGGGATGCATTTGACCTCTCCCTTGCGCTCAGCCTGGTCATCTCCTACAGTATGTCTTCCAACAATGAACAAGATAGCCAAAATAAGTCTGTTTCCCACAAGAAGCTATTTTTATAATTAATTCCAATAGCTTATAGTAAAAGTTAATGTTAGCAATTTATTTGGACTCTTAATCCATTTATAACTTTCTTAGATTAAAAAATTATTTAGCTTTTTGCTGTTTGTTTCAAATTTTTTTAGATTCTTAAGCTTATAATTAATTTTTCTTTTGAAGATAAACTCACCCAGTGAAGACTGAGATGTCTTTAGTTACTTCACTCCCAAACTTCTTAGGTACACAATGGCAGCAGAATAGAGATGGAAAGTAGGACACCAGGTGACCTCTAATCTGTTCTGTGCTATTAAAAAGTATTTGGTGGAAGAGAATAATTTAGCCAAGGGTGGTATTAGTTTTCTGAGATTTGTGTACTGTATACTGTAAGGGGCTGTGGGAATAATCTTGGGAGACGGGAGTAATAGCAAAGCCTTCATCAGGGGTCTCCAAACTTGGCAACTTCAAGACTTGTGGACTTCAACTCCCAGAATTCTTCAGAGCCAGCCATGCTGAAGTCCACAAGTCTTAAAGTTGCCAGGCCTGGGGACCCCTGGCCTAGATCATGGTTAGAGAGGAGATATATCAGCCCATAGAATGAATCGGCTGATATATCTCAGTCTCAGAAAGTGTCTTAGAAGGGATCTTCCCTAGATTTCTGCAAAATAAAAGTAAAGGAGGAGAAGGGCTTTCAGACTTGCAGGATCTTTTTTTTATTGCAACCTGTAAATTATAAGGTATCATTAGTACTCGTGGTTTTGGTTTCCTGTCTAGAGTGCCTTGAAGGGTTGACACAGACTGGCTACAGGATCAGAGGACAAGTTCACAGCATTATGCCCAAGAGGTTCTACCATAAAATTCTTAAGGAAATCCATACCCCCCCCAGGGGTGGGCTTCAAAAATTTTAGCAACCGGTTCTCTGCCTGGTTGCTGGGTGGGCGTGGCCATGGTGGACATGGCCTAGTTGGCCTCCTGCGAACCTGTAGCAGCCCCCCTGTTCTCCCCCAGAGCAGTGTTCCTCAACCTTGGCAATTTAAGTTGCATGGACTTCTGAGAATTGAAGTCCGCATATCTTAAAGTTACCAAGATTGAGAAATGCTGCCCCAGAGAATAGGTAAGGTTCCAGATCATCCTTTTGACATTGAATGTGAAAAAAGCCCCTCTCAAGCTGCCCACTGCTTTACCTCACCTCACACGCCCTTCCCCAAATTCAGCTAGGATGCTACTTATATGAGGGAGAGAAAGTTTAAGTCAGATAATTAATACTCTCTTTGATATGGAAGAATCTTGCCCGGATGGTATTTCTTTGAAATACAGGACATACTCAGGAGAGATAGGAGATATTCCTTTGCTTGCCTTCAAATGGTGCCTCTCCTAAAGTAGTAGATAGCAAATCCAGCATGGACAGCAGGGCTGATAAAAAATGTCAAGATAGCAGCTACAACAGTGCGATCAAAGCCTACCTCTGTGATAATCCTAGCCTTTAACCTTTGATGTACACAATAGTAGGAGAATGGAGGTAGAACGTATGCCACCAGGTGATCCCTCCCGCAGAGCTTTGATTGCATTGTCAGAGCTGCCATCTTTTTTAAACACTAGATCCATCATGGACATGTTAATCCTTGTATAGCAATTGTAAGCCAGGGATTGTGGGATAGTGATTAAGATACTGACCTAGAAACCAGAAGGCTGAGTTCTAGTCTCATCTTAGGCATGAAAGCTGATCGGGTGACTTTGGGCCAGTCATTCTCTCTCAGTCCAACCCACCTCACAGGGCTGTTGTGGGGAAAATAGGAGGAAGGAGTATTAGGTATATTTGCCACCTCGAGTTACTTATAAAGTAATGTAGGAAGTTAAAACCCACCCCTCTCCTAGAAAAATGAAATATTTTAGGAAATATTAAAAGGACAGAATATTTCCCCTAAAAGGCAGAAACTCACCCCCCCCCACCTTCAACCTTTGTTAATGAGCCATTAAGGCCTGAGCCAGTCTATTCTACATAACAAAGATCTACCTCCTTCAGGCAGAGTCATTTAATTGCCCTTTCTTGCATCACCCAGCAAGATTCAATCAAACTCAGCACACAGACAACTTAAAAAAGTAGCTATGACCTCTGATAGCAACCAATCAGGATACTCTTCCTGTGCCGGAGGAAGTTCAGAATAAGAGAGGGTATAAAACCAAGGGACTCTCAGCATCTCTTCCCTTTTTCTTCACCCAACATCTCCAAGGCATGTGATCCTATTCATCAAAACCATGTGGTCCTGTTGTCCACTATTAAACCATCTTTCCAAGCAGTCACCATGTTTCCAGTGTCTTTTTCCCCACTTGCAACAGAACCCAGAAGGATATTTAATAAAGTAATAAAGGCAGGATAAAAATGTAATAAATAACAAAATTGCATGAATTAATATTCAGGTTTTGACAGTGCATCAGAGCATTGGCAGAAAGAAGAGCAGATTACCTGAGACCTGGCTGTCTCTTGAATGAGGACACTGTACTGTGCTTATGCAGATATGGCTAGAACAGTATGTACTAAAAGTGGAAAAATATTTTGCTAGACCAATATTTCTGAAGGTGTGATTTGAGGAGTTCTTGGGATCCCCCAAGACCCTCTCAGTTGCTTATAAAATCAAATTTATTTGCTGGCTTATGTTGAAAAATAATGCAATATTAAAATCCCATCAAACAATTGTGAGAAGGGGTAGGAGCAGCAAATGCATCCATTTTAATTTTTAATGCAGCAGATATCAATAAGTATAATCCATGTAACCAAAAGCTCTTTTGGGGTCCTCCATAATTTTTAAAACTACAGAGGGAGAAATAAATTTTAGAAGCACTATGCCATAAAATCAAACATTTATTTTGAAGCTTATTTTTTTGTTAGATGAAGATAACGATGATTAAAGATGAATCCTGCTTTTCAGCTTATATGAGTCATCTTTACAGGTGCCTTCCCACTGTGGAGGCTTGTTAGATCTTTGGATCTCAACCCCCATAATTGTCTACTCAGCCTGACTATTGAGGACACCCATGGAGTGTCTTGGCTTGAGAGACATGCATTACATTCATCCTTTACTGTTTCTTCCAGAGGCCAAGGCCCTCCTTCATTTTTCCCTGAGAGCAGTCCAAATGCTGAGGATAAAATTAACTTGGGGCTCTGTAGTCCCACCCCAGCATTTTAAGCCTACTGTTTCTCAGCTGGTTTATATAGAGGTTTTTGATCATTTTTGTATTTACAAAGGAGTCTTGTGAAGTTGATTGGGATAAGAGGTATTAAATGGCCCAAATTCATTCACGTGCATTTTGAAATTAGTCTTCAGAACCCTGGCTTGGGTCTTGAACTACATCAGGCATCTATATACTTGGTAACTTTAAGGCTTGTGGATTTCAACTCCTAGAATTTCCCAGCCATCATGGCTGACTGGGGAATTCTGGGAATTGAAGTCCAGAAATATTAAAAGTTGCCAAGTTTTGAGACCCCTGAATTACATAATGTTTGCATCCTCATAATAGGACCCAAATACAACATGAACACTTTATTCCCCACTTAATCCGAAATGTTGGAATACACACAAATTCCAGTGCCTTCTGTCTAAGGATTTACCCTGTTGTACATATTATGATAAAACTTTCTTGCCTTGAAAAGCTAAAAAGGCCATTTGGGACTCAAATGCTTATATTCATTCAGAAAATTTTGAACATCAATATACAATCAAGACCAGAGACATTTCTACTATGGTTGATGGATAAAACTTTGGAAAATGCACATTGCATTCTGTTCCTACATATGACAATGGCAGGAGAACTTTATGACCAATGGTGGAAAGACTCAGTATCATCTACAAAGGAAGAATGGTTGGTAAAGTTGATGGAGATGACTGAGATGGCAAAACTGATGGCTTTGATTAAAGAAAAGATATTGACTAACTCTCTTGCTAATTGGAAGTCCCTTTTGGACTTTTTTGCGAAACAGAAAAAATGAAATTATGATATATGGGTTTGGACACATAATATTAATAGATTATATTTTGAAAATGGATGTTATGTTGTAGCCATAGATCAACAGTTGAAAGTAAATTTTATTTATACGTGTTATAAGTTGGAAGTTATTCCTTTTTATGTAGTGCTGCTTCTATTTTTTTTATTTTGCTGCGTTTCTATCAGTTATTTCTTTACTTTTTTCTTTTCTCTTTTTTGATTAGTAGTTCTTGTTAGTTTTTAATCTTTCTACTTTAAATTTTAATACAATTATTATTAAAAAAAACCCTTTGCTACCTATAACCATCTGCTGCATTTGAAACATCTGAGAGGTAACAATTTATGTTCTGCCAGCAGGTATTATATCATGCGGAGAAATTCTGGAATTTGTGTTTCGAATGTTGCCAATCCAACAGGTGGATGAAAATAAAAAGAAAGCTATAGCAAAGAAAAGCACCAAACTAAGATTAACCTGAAAAACAACCTTTTATTGTTATTGATAGTCAGTTCTGCAATAATGTTGTGCTATAATAAAAGGGATTATGGAGTTATTCAGAGAGGAGAGATCCAAGTGAAAACATTTCAATAAATTAGGTCCTCCCTTAAAGTAGGTGTTCATTGCTAATGTTGGTTTCGGCAAAATTCATGGCTGTCATGTGGTTGAAGATTTGCATGACATTATTCACTTCAGTATCAATAAAATTGACTGCATGTACAGTTTTGCTCTCATAGGTAAACATGAGATGATCATCCAAGTTGCATTGCATTGCTGCTGGTGCTTGAATGGAAAATTAGTGTCATTCTTGCAGAGAGCCCCACCAGGAACACTCACAGGCAGGTCAAAAAAGTCAAGATGGTGGCTGCAACCACACAGATGAACTACAGAGTTTATATAAAAAAGGGACATGACTTCATTTGCCTGGTCACTGCCACTATATCGACTTTTTAAAAATCCCTGTGGACGTCTCAGAGCCCAGCTCATGGTCCGGTAAAGCATAGGATGAACTTTGATGTGGCTCCAGTCTCTCCCTTGCAGTAGCTGCTTTCCTTTTTCTGAAATAATGAGAATTTAGAAATCCTCCCCTCCCCCCAAATTTCACTCCTCCATGATTTTGATATTCAGAAAAGTATTGCAGCCACCTGTAATGGAAAGCAATAATTTTTATCTTCCCTGACCGCATTCACATATTCTCAATAGTTTTCCTCTTGACTGCCAGCTCCTGGTTTTGAACTCTGACATGCTGGGAGGATGGTGAATCTGGCATTACCAGCTTCACGTCACGCAAGACAAATGTGGAAGCAGTTTCCATTGTTTGTTCGGCTACTTTTGCTGATAGAAGGAGCCAAAGTGGAGTGATTCGGTGATGTCTACACAGTCCTTCATGTTAGGGCACAATTTTGGCTTCCTGTGACGTGCACATGTGGCTCTTGATATGAAAATTTGGAGAAAGACAGGTTTTGAGTCTTATAATGCAATTTAACAATCTAGCTAGTGAGGCAGATGACTTTGATGATGAAAGAAGAAGGCTTTGGGAAGTATATTTTCCTCCCAATAATATAACTCAGAGGTAACAAGATGCTAATTCAAATGCAGTGCAAAAGAACTGATTTTATGGGATTTGTTCCTAGACAAATTGAGATGTTCTTTTTTCCTACTTCTTATATGGCTGCAGGTACAGAGAATGCTTATGACTCTTCGAAATGTATCCAGTAAATCAGAACTGCAGAAAACATATCAACATCTTCAGAAAGAACTGAAGAAGCTGGACCATTTGGCATTTAAGCGACAACAGGTAAGAAATTAAAGAATATTAATAAGATAGGCCATCTAGGTTTCTCTTTCAAGTGGGTCTTCTTTGAAATAATGTGCGAAAGGCAGCAGTCAGAAAAGAAATGAATAAAAGGTCATGATTTAAGGCTCAGTTTGGAAACAGCTACTGTACACAACTGTTTTTCAATGAATCTTTGTGTTCTGCCGAATTGTATCCAAATATCTTGGGTAAGATGAGAGTTAAGGCTATGCAAAATAAATGGATAAATCTTATTTTGATCTGAGTAGCCAGCCAATTTCTACATTGTTCGGATTGGTAACCTTTTTGGTAATAAGAAACAAAAGAAGTATTTTAAATATTCAGTAATTTTAACTAATTTTACTTTAAAATATTTCTGTTTAGTGGTTACACCCCACGGACTTTTTATTTTAGAGGATGTCCTTAATTGCAAAAAGAGTTTCCTAATTAAATGTTCGGTATTGTTTTTGGTTTAAATTTTTAAATAAGTTATCACTAAAGTGTTTGCTTTGTATTCACTCTCCATTCAGTTACAGTGCTTTTTCTGGGGATTGTTTTAATTCTATGGAATAAGTCAATTTAGTGAACCAATTTTTTCAGTGTTTTACAAACTGGATTTCCAGTCTCACATGGAGATCTTAAGGTCTAAGTGAGAGCCAGTTTGTCTAGTGATTAAGGTCCCAGGCTAGAAATCAAGAGACTGTGAGGTCTACTCCTGTCTTAGGCTCAAAGGCAGGGGTATGACCTTGGGTAGGTCAATGTCTCTCAGCTCTAGGAAGCGGGCAATGGCAAACTATTTCTGAAATATTGACCAGAAAACTGCAAGGATTTGTCCAGGCACTCAGCAGGAGTCAACATTGATTTGAAGGTGCGTGTGCCCATGCACGCGTGCACACACAGACACAGACACACAACACACACAAAGCTGGAGAGAGAGCAAGTTAAAGATGTGATGAACAGAAATACGGATATATCTATTTAGAAAACTTCCGTTGGTTCCATGGCTGAAAAGGCTGATGAGAAGAGAAATGGAAAAAGGATGAGGGAACTAATTCAATTTTGCAATAAATGAATTACTTTTTAGTGTTTCCTAAACTGAATTAATATTCTAGGAAATTACTGCAGATCTACAATATGGAGTAAAGAAGAGATGTACTATTGTATAGGAGACACATGCCTCTTATAAAAAGAATATAAGAAGAATAATGCTACAAATATTACAAACGGCACCAGATCAATGTTTCAGTCCATTTAAAAAAATAATTATTATTTATTAGCTAGAATTCTAAGGTCACCAACTCAAACAATGTAATCATAAGGAATGATGGGAGCTATTGTTTAATATCTCTGAAAGATAGCAATTTGGGAAGGCTATTTTAGAAGAATAGTTACAAATATATCTTTATAATATGATACTGCTATAGAAATTCATTTTGCTGTTCTCATCTAATCCATTTCAGTTTATATAAAGCACATGTTTTGAATGTTGCATGGTTTTTCATCACATTTTGTGAAAATGTTAGTGTTTATGTAAAAACCCAGAAGGTGATTAATAACAGTACAAAGAAAAAAGAAGGAAAAAGGGGATTTTACAAGTACATAATAAATTAATGGCATATGGTTGCTGGGATAGACTTTAAATTGTGCTTACTACTAGAACAAAGAAGCATTTTGTGAAACTGCTATTTCCTCACAATCTATAATTAGAGTTTGGAAATATGACTTGATATCATTGCAGGCAACACTGAAGAAATATGACCATTTATTCATACTGTAAGAGATAATAAGGCAAGGACTGTTAAAGCCAGAGCTTTAAAAATAAGCTTTACAAGGATATTATTTGAATCTTCAAGAGTTAAACAAGATTCTGTGTTACTCCCACAAAGACATATAACAAGAATTATATTTCCCAACTAATTTGATTGGAAAGAGGCATTTCTAACATGTTTCATTCTCTGCTGAATTATGGTTGAACAATCCAGGTTCAAACACCCCATTCTCACATCCGTGCCCTCAATTATATAAACCCACTGGATTTAGGTAGCATAATATGTAACAAGTGTGGCTGTCAATTAGAGCATCTTCATTATTTTGCTGTTCAGAGTGTCAGAACAGGTTAGAGGTTTATTTTAATCTGCGTTTAATTTGAGTGTATAGACCTGATGTATCATATATTTTTCTTTTCATTAATTTAAAAATGGCCAGTAGGTGGCAATGTTTTCAAAGTTATCTCTCCTTTCTACTGCAAAGCTAAATTATAATTGTGAAGTCCAATATTAAGGGCATGTCTTATTGTTAAAAATGTGATTCCTCAACTATTAACAGAGAACGAAAAAGGGAAAAAAAGTTTAATATCTATTTGTAATGGCAAGGGTACTTATTACCTTCATTATTCAAAAAAGCATCCATATGGAGCATCCCTAATATGAACTTTTATTTAATCTAATAATGAATCAATAGTAGAGCAGATTACTAAATGGGTGAATATATTGAATGGCCTGGCATCTTTAATTCACTGGCTTATGTTTTGGATGAAGAGTGAATAGTTTCTGAAAAAAAGACAATATTGCATTTTTTAAAAAAAAGATAGGTATTTGGTGTGTCTGCCAGGCCAAAATTTGTGTATTCATTTTGCAGAAATGGATTGTTAGCCATTCTAACTACATTATGATATTGTGATCAACAGCCAGTTACTAAACATATAATAATTCTTGAGGGCAGAGAACATTTCACCAGCAAATTAATTTCTGATAATATTGTGTTGCTTGACAAACATCCCAAGACTTCATACATTTCCAATATCTGATACTGTGCAAGACAGAAAATGTCATTACTCTGAAGTACCATTAGTGTAACATACAATCAGTTTAGCACTGGAAATTTATTTGTGCAATTGTACCCCTACAGCTCAAATGAGTTTCCTGAACAACTTCTCCTTTCAACATTACAAGATTCACTAGTGGTCAAAAATTGTTTGGTAGCTCTTCACCAGGGCTATTCCAAAGTGATGTGACTATATAGTCTCTGAGATGATGAAATTTATTTGCCTACCTCACTCAGCAAAGTGATTCTGGACTTCTGCAATTTTTCTGTTGGGCTCAGATGATACTAGGTTAGATGCATTCATAATTGGGGTGAATTAAATGCATATTGTTGCTTACCTTGTTCAAGTAAAAGGATTTGTTGATAATGAACTTCTGAATTCAATATAAGAACCTGAAATTAGGCTTAATATTTCTGGGGTACCCAGATACAGAGCTGTGGCAAAATTCTCTTGTAGCTAAGAACAAACTTGTACACATCTCTTTGAACTCTGGTGTGATAACCTGCATTCATTTCAGCATGAAGCAGAAAACACCATATCGAACAAAAATGCTAATTTAGTTGAAGACATTGCATTGAAATACTTTCAAGCTGCTGACATCTTAAAAAAGTGGAATTGCTAAAAGTCTTCACAAGAAAATAAAGGGTGTGGAAGGATTCTTTTGGCTTACATCTGTGCTAAAATGGTGGATCACTATAAATACTAAAACAATCGAGCAAATTGCAAGAAAATATTTCACTGAGTTTCAGGTGATATCTCTCTCTAAATTTATGTGTGTACATACATACATACATGGCACACCTTCGCCCTCACACATACACATCTCACCATGTTTTCTCCAAGAGTTGAATGGGGCTTGAAAGAGTCTTCATTTTTACTCATTAAAACTAATGTTTGGGGTCTACCAAATAATTTTAGTAACTAGGAGCAGCCATTATCCAATCTGTCAGCATTTGGAATTTTCACTGAAAACCAATCAAGCTAACAAACATTGGATTAATCGAAGAAGCTCATTTGTGCAATCATTTAAAGTTGGTTAAGCATTTTGCACATGTTGAAAGCTATTTCAAGACAATTAAAATTTTTATTGTACAATTTATTCATCAGTCCGGCTTCAAAAGGGAAATATATGATTTTGAACATATGTGGTTGAGTTGGATTAGGGATATTTGCAAGGGATTGGTCAAAATAATAGTGGTTAGACCCATGTGACTTGGTCCCCCATCATGTTTACAATCATACATATAATGTTTGGGTTAGGGAATAGGGCAGCTCAGAAAAACATTTAACAGTGTTTCTCAACCTTGGCAATATTAAGATGGGTGGAGTGGGCTAGGGAATTCTGGGAGTTGAAGTCCATCCATTTTAAAATTGCTGAGTTTGAGAAACACTGATATGTACAATAGTGTCAATGTCTGTGTCTTGAGGTGTTCCTGAAACAGGATATTGTTCAATCTCCTCTCCATCACCTTTGAAGGTAAGGTATCTCATATTGGCACAGTGAACCCAACTTCTGTGTGAGGTAGAAAGGGTGTGAGGATGAGATGGCATGAAAAGTCTTGGTGAAAGCAAAGAGAGGATTTGTCTTTGTCATTTTCTAGATTTGTGTCAAATACTTTGCTTCACTTCAGGTATGGCTTTATGTAATCCGATCATAAAAAGAGCACCGGAGGAGTGCCCCCCATATGCTAAACCAACAACTCTTTCTTTCTTCCTGGTTCTCAGGAATTTAGCCATTTTTTTTTCAAAACTGAGCACTATTAAAAAGGGAGTCTTAGCCTTTTTGTTTTGAATGGTTTGAATACTATCAGGATATCATTTTGTAGCTTTGCACATTTAATTATTACATTAGTGGAGTATTGTGCCCAGATTGAGAAGTTGCTGATTTGATATTTCTATGAAGTGGAAGAGTAGAAAAAGATGCCTAGTTAATTTTCCAATTATGTTGATGGATATTACAGCACTTGGAATAATTTATTTCTGGCATTTCATCATGACAATATGATGCGAAGGCATGAAGGCATCACGGCAAGACAAATTGGGAGCAGGGGAAGATGACCATGTCCTCTGAATGTAAAAGAATAAGCATTGCTTCATGTCCAGGGTAGAACTTCTGCTTGGCAAAGAGAGATCAATGATGCATGAATTAGATAGTAAGGGAGCAGAATGCAGCCCTGCTTTGTGATGGCAGTAAAGCCTGCTAGATTCCCATTATATCTATATTTAATGTGCAGCGGGGACACTGGTATCAACTAAAGGAGGTGACAATCTATAGCTTGTCAAGGGTCAAACCTTGGCTGTGCAGCCTTGCATGGGGGACACAGAAGCCCACATAACCATAGGGCTGGCTGGCCAGCCTCATGAGAACTACTCTGTCTATATTAATAACTGCTAACATCCCACCCCCCATGTTGGAATTTTGAAATTTTATACTGTTAGCTTTATAACTATAAAACTTTTTAATCTTAAATTAATTCTGAATTTAATGTTAATTTTATTGGTTATATTGTACCCACCCTCCCTCACTGAGGGAGATGGACGGTTAAGAAATCAAAATATTAAGAAATAAATAACTGATTTCCTATATAAATAACTCAAAGTGGGGACATACCTAATACTTCTTCCTCCTATTTTCTCCACAACAACAATCCTGTGAGATGGGTTGGACTGAGAGAGAGTGACTGGCCCAAAGTCACCCAGCTGGTAATCATGGTTAAAATGGAATTAGAACTCCCAATCTCCTGGCTTCTAGACTGGTGCCTTAAACCATTATACCAGATTGGCTCCCCCTTATTTTTCAGGGGGGATTGAGCCACAAGCCACATGCAGGTTGATGAAGATACTATGATTTGTTTGGTTTTATTCCAATTTGATGTATGACCACAACTAGGGTGACTATGGATATTTGACTTTGATATATGATTGAACCAGGAAAGTGTAGCCTATTCAAACATATCTTATATGTGAATTGAATTTACCTGGTAATCAGTGGTAAACAATATCATTCTTAATACTTGCTATTTCAGGGTTATCATTTAATTTGTGGTTATGATTCAAGTACTTCATGTTGGCAAGACTTCTTGGATGTGACCGTGTCAATGTCTGTGTCTTGAGGTGTTGGCAGGACTTTTTTTTTTTTTTTTTTTACATTTATATACCGCCCCATTCCGAAGACTCGGGGCGGTTTAAAGCTTATAAGCAATAC
>JANHFL010003697.1:96663-111511 GCA_032468155.1 Oxyrhabdium leporinum | reverse complement strand
TTTGTTTTTCCACTGTTGTATAAACACAATTTCCACCCAGTCACATGATCAAGCCACGCCCACCAAGCCACGCCCATAGAACCGGTAGTGGAAAATTTTAGATTTCACCACTGGGGGGGATGGGAAAATCGGTATTACAAATTAATCTGGATTGCTTGGCAGTGATGTTTGGAAGAACCTCACTAGGACACATGCCATTTCTTAAAGGTTCAGCAGATGCTAATGTAATACTAATCAGACTCAGCTTTTTGTGATTTAATTATTCAACGTAATATGTTGCCAGTGTCTAAACTCATGGGGGGAATAGATTAATCCCAAATATTTGCTGCCAAGTTTGCATCTCTCATATATAGTGGTCCGTGTCAGGATACAGCATACATCATTTATTTTTGCAAAAATGTTTATCCTAATTTGGGGTAGATCTGAAAGATAAATGGCTCAGTCCTGGAGTTTGTAATTCAATTTTTTTCTTAGAAACTAGCTGTAGAGACACAGATACTTAAAATAACACTCTGTGTGTGTGTCTCTGTGTGCCTTATGTTTAATGATCCCAATTTACAAAGATAATTTTACCTAATATTTGGAACAACGAATCCTTTCCTGCTTGACAGTTTACTATATTATTTCTAATTTCTTAATATCTTTATTTTTTTGTACTATTATACGGAGTTGCTCCTAAAGAAGGCCTCAGAATCGGTATTGTGGTGGTGGTGATAGGAGAGAAATGCAGAAACCAAGGTAGACAAAAACAAACAAACAAGCAAGCAAGCAAGATACATTCTGCCAAAAGCACAGGTAGTCCTTGACTTATGACACTAAATGAGCTTGTAATTACAGTTGTAAATTGTGTCAATTGTTAAGTGGGTTGTTGTGTGGCTGACCCAATTTTACCCATTTTTTGTGGCAGTTGTTAAGCTAATCCTGTAGTTAAGCAAACATATTGTCCACAATGGACCTTTTTTTTCCCAGCTGTGAGTTGAGGACTAACAAGAAATAATAATAATAAATAAATGAATAAATAATAATAATAATAAACAAGAAATAATTACTTTATGTTCCAAGAGCAAAATTAAAATTGCATGTGCTGCATTTGTGCCATATGCAAAACCTACCCTGTTTGACAAACCCGTGGAGAAAAATAAACGTATTATTATTATTGAATGAGTAATATATAATTAAAAAAAAGTCTATGGCTCACTGGTAGTGCTTTTGCTTTACAAAGATCTCCGATTAAGATCTTGATTTTTTTTCCAGATAATACTCGAAATAGCTTCTTTGATAAATCCTGGGAACTGGATGCCAATCAGGACAGAAAATATGCTGGCATTCCAAGAACTAGACTAAGAAACAAAATATTTTATCTCTGTATTTTAATGTAACAACTCTCTAATTCATATGTAAGCAAACTGGGAGTTTTTGTGTTTTACTTTTGCTACAATCCTTAAAAGAACTGATCACTGGTAAGAAGTGTTCATAGTCCAACAACAGCTGGAATGTAATTAGCTACTTACTCCTTCTCTTGTAAACAGATTTGCTTGCTTGCTTGCTTGATTGGTATCACTAATTTCTCCCTGGCTGCCATCTTAAAAAACCACTAATACTATTATGTATTTCCAAATGCACACCCCCACCCAAAGAGCACATCTTATCAGGAGTCTTGCAAGCAAAATCTCCTAGTTAAGCCAGGGAACCTAATTAGATCTTTTGGACTTCTCACTGAGTAAGATGCAAGATACCATTGCTGAACAGGGTTGTTTTTTTTTTAAATCCCAGATAAATATAATTTATGGGACTTTTACATGGACAGGACAGACCTTTACATATGATTGTAGCAGAAATAATATATTCAATGCACAGAAAAATATGCTTTCATTTTTGTGTCTCGGGCGCAATGCAATATTAAGACTTATTGTATGTTAACGTGTTACATAAAAATTAAGTATTTTAAACTTTCACTTACTGAATTAAAATCAAACATAAGATCTTAAGAACTGCAATAAAGAAGGAAGTTTGGTAGTTCAATCTGAAAATAATAAGATGTTACTTTAGAACAACGTTTTTCAACCTTGGTGACCTTAACATATGTGGACTTCAATTTCCAAAATTCCTTAGCCAGCATGGTTGGAGTTCGCTAGTCCATATATTTTAAAATCGCCAAGGTTGAGAAACACCTCTTTAGAAGATATTCTTCCAAATGAAACTTAGTTACACAAGATCTATTGGTGTATGAGGAATATAGAAGAAAAAGAACAAAAATCCCAAATTCCATTTTTTTTATAGCCATGCCTTTGTATTATGTTTTTCAATATCATCGTTAATTTGGGTGAGACAGGCAAACTTCACACCTTTGTTCTAAGCTAAACATCATTCAAGAGACAATTCAACTTTTAACACAGACATATACTGCTGTATGCTCTTGTGTGTATCCAAGCATTATCATAGGTTTAACATGTTTTCTTTTTCACACAGTTTTCTGATTTTCTATGCCCAGACAAGCTTTGTAGAAGACTTCTAAATATCTTTGCTTTTTATGACTGCACATGTAAAGAGCATGCAAACCACAATGCTTGTCCCAAATTGGATACTCCACTTTAATCTGAATGGGGTGAATATCTGAATACGGATTTGGATGAACTCTATTGCAAATCCCCAATATTTTGGAGCCAAAAGGGGAATATGCCATTTTGAAAGCATGTTGTGGGCACTTATAGAACGGCTACACATAGAAAGCCTGGCTGAGGCCTTCCCAAAATAGCAGTCGCAAAGAACCTGAACAGTTACAAAATATAATCAACTATGACGGGAAATGGTGAGGTCTAGCCTCCAGGATGGTTATGATCACTCCCATCTTACAGAATTGTTTTGTTCTGGACAAGTAGACACATTTACAAAGTGTTGGTCTGAAACCAAACACCCTTTTTTATTTTCTAAGAATATATCACTCACAGAAAAGGAAGGAGAGATGGCCTGTGTAACCAATATTTTTTTTGGAATCAAAGAAAATGAAGAAAAGTATATTAGCTGATTTTTAGGGTTAATAAACAAAATACATAACTTCTGTTTATTAAAAGCTAATAAAAATATGAAGTTACTAGATTAAACCCAAGAGACGACAGAATGGGTTTCAAGATTGAGAGAAGGGTAAGATATTTCCGTGCTAATTTGACAAATATGAATTGTATGTTGTTTCAAAATAAGTATGTTAAGATATGGAGTGAAGTTAAAAAAGACTGAATTTGAAACAGAACAACGTATAAATGATCAACGTATTATTGCTAAAACGTATACAATGTTTATTAAAATTTGTCACAGAAGAAGTGAAAGAATATTTGATAAAATGAGATAAAATTTATGTTATACAAAGAAAACAATAGTATGTGGCTGAAAGAATTGAAATTCACATTACGTTTACAACCTTAAAGAGAACTTTTATAAAATGATATAAAATGTATCGTTAGTGTATTTGTCACTGGAAAAATTGTCTAAAATATATAAAGGCACTTCAAATATAAGCTGGAAATATGAATGAGGGGACTTTTTATCATGCTTGGTAGACCTGTAAAAAGTGGGTTCAAATACACATTAATTCAGATTTTAAAGGTTAATCTACAACTGGACCCAGAGATATTTCTTTTGGGGCTGACTGACAAAAAGTTGGGAAACAACCATGGAACTTTGTTTTTATATGCAATAACAGCAGTGAGACTTTTATAAACACAATGGTGGAAAGTGTTGATGTGACCCACAATGGAAGAGGGGATGGTGAAGACAATCAAACTTGCTGAGATGGCAACATTGACAATGAAAAGGTAAAATTATTTGTAATGCTGATTGGAAACTCTTTTTTTGCGTGAAACAGAAACACATGACATATATCTGATGACATATGAGTTTGATGATTTAAAAAATAGTAGGTAATAGACACAAATGAATACTATTATCTAACCTTAGAGTAAGAGGTCAATTTAAATTTACACCTATAATTATTATAAAAGAAAATCGGAAGTCATTTCTTTATATTTCCTTTTCCTTTCTTTTCTTTCTGAACTATTTGCTTTCTCTTTCTTTCTTTTCTTTTTCCTTTTCAATCTTAATTATTAATTTCTGTTAGTTTTTAATCTTTCTAGTTTAAAACAGATCTAATAAAGTTATCACAAAGAGAAGAAAATGAAGAAAATGAAGAAAAAAGAAAAGCTGGTATGGTACCTTCATAGGTGCAAGCTGGATGGGTGTGATGCATGAAGGATCCACCATAGGCTTTGGCCTATTTGCTGTGTCTGCCAGCAAACTATGCCATTGTTGAGGTAGTCCGGTGAATTTTTGTTCTCTGTGATCAAATCCAGTGTGTACCCTGTGTTCAAAATTGGAAGGACCAGAAATTTCAATCTTTTTCTTTTTCTTTCCAAACATGATGGAAAAACCTGAAAAAGAAGATAAAATGTGTTAAGATACACATTACTAAGAACACGTGGTGTGTATGTTGATGACTGGATTGCAAAGATGAGGAGAAATGGGTACACAGCTGGCAATTTTATCTATCTTCTTATCTTTTTTTGCCAGTGAATGTATTTTTCCCTGAGTTGAAATAAGTGATACGTACACTTGCTGTAATCTAGAATTGACTGGGAATATGCTGTGTGCAAACTAAACTGGAAATTGTCCACAGTAATTTTTCCAACAGACAGGCTATAGGCCAAGAAAGCTTACTCTGAGTAGCCCAAAGCAAGTCAACCACTCAATTTATTTTCAGGCACTAGATCAGGTCTGTCAAACTCCTGGCCCGGTTTAGTCAAGGGGGAAAAAATGTCCCAATAAGTCACGTGACGACGCCGTGACAACGTGAGTTTGACACCCCTGCGCTAGATCAAGCATTCAGCTGAACTAACACTCAAGAGTCCAACATCACAGATATCATTAGGATGTAAAATATCCTAATCAATGAGCATTTTTTGATGCTTTCAGACTTAGCAAATAGCAATAAAACTGGGACTGGAAAATCTCATACTTGAAGAAGGGTGACTTCAGCCCCTGGAGATGAAAATGGAGGCACCATCTAGCTCTCTGAGATCTTCGAGATAACATATCCAGGAGAACCCAAACCACAAAAACTGAAAAAGGATATATTATTTATGTCTGAAATAATTCTAAGAGTGAGCACAATCAACTGAAAATTGATTCAAAACTGTATTTAGCTAAGTTGAGACAGACATTCCAGAAAAACTCAGGAATCGGCAATAATAGTTTAATGTTCAGGAAAAAAAAAAAGTTCAAAATGATTAGGGAACAAAAATGTTATGGAATATGTAGAGTATCTCTCTATTCAGAAGTCACTAACAAAATAGTGTAAAACTTTCTCATAATTTCATAGGAAACTGTTATTAACTATTAATATAAATACTTATATAAAATATGAAATAAAAGTAATTATATTTTACTTGTTCTATTCAAAGTTCATGAAGAATTTTCCCTTTAGACTATAATTGCTACACTGTAGGTATATCAATATAATTGAGCCATGTAACTGAAGGGAATTCTCGAAACCAGGGGTCCCCAGCCATGGCCCAGTTCACAACCGGGCTGTGGGCCAGCACACTCAACTTGTGCGAGCAGTGGGTTGGCGTGCACGCACATGCGCAGCCCGGTTCCCCCCTCTCCCCCCACAGCTGGGCCACCAAGCCGCAAAGATTAGAGATCACTGCCCTAAACCAATGAAGGAAAGAAGAAAAGAACTTATCAATTAAAGGGTGGGGGTTCATTACATCTATGTATCACGTAGGGCAATAAAAGAAATATATTTTATTCTGGTGGCAAAGCTGTACGCCTTTCACACACATCGGTTTTTAGGATGCTCTTTGCTTCTGGGAGAAAAAAGAGATGCATAAACAATAGAACAGCACTGATGCTATCTTCATAGCATTTTGTTTGCTGGTTGACATTAAATTTTGATAGGATGGGAACTCATGCACTCCAGATGATATGAGCCCCAATTTATGCTATGAAGCTTTTTCATGCAGATTTCTATTATTTGCTTGAATTACTTTTAGTATATAGATGGAACTGTTACATTTTGTTTGTTGTCATGATGGTGATGATGTGGCCATCATTTACTTTGTCCTTTTTGCACAAATATGTTGCTTCTGTTAGAATTACATATATAGTTCTTTATACTTAAATTCAGGGGCAGGAAACCTGTGACTTCCAAATGTTGCAGAAAACAAGGACATTAATAATTTCTTACACATCATTCCCAGATTCCATCATCAATGCCCATTTTAGAAGGCGTTGACAGAAATTGTAGTTGCAGAGCTACAAGTTCCTTGCTTGTGCTCAAAACAGAACCTACACTTTTGATATAGATGGAGTTGGCCACTTTAGGAGAAAATTGCCAGTCTTTCAGACATCCACCCTGCTCTTATTTTCAGTAAATCTGTTAAATTAATATCTGCAATGACTCTGGTGGTGCATGCAGATGATTTCCTAAAAAACAAGCTGTACGTTCAAAATTCAACTGTGGATACAAGAAAATCACTGCAACTGAAATCAAATCAAAGGGACACTCCAAGTGAAGTCCACAGCACGAGAAAGGGGATCTTTTTTTCCCCCCTGATCAACTTTATCAGATTATGAAAACTGTCGTTTTCTGGAAAACACTTACTCTAACATGCAGTGGCCTTGAGGCTTAGAATAATGTGATCCCAATTTTAAAGGAATTGGGTCTGGTCCCGTTCTGGTAAAGAGTAACGCAGAAAAACCTCTTTCACAAAACTGTTCATCCAGATTTTGGGACAGAAAGCTAAGGGGAGGGGTGGACAGGATATTGGTCTCCTTCAGTTCAAAGTTACAGAACAACAGCGACTTGAACGGCTTCCAGACTGACTTTTGGGACAATCCATCATGGGTCTTATTTTCTTGGTGAGGGAAAAAAAAAATCTCTTGAGAGGCCACTTACTATATTTCTTGGTTGGGTGGTAGGCAATTGCTCCTCACTAAAATATCAATTTTGCTTCTGAAAATCAAGCATTATTAAAAAATAAATAAAAATCCAGCACTGCCTCAGTCTGTAATCACAGAACTGTATGCTCTGAAGCCTAACAGCATGATTGCAATCCTCAAGGAGGATATGAATTGCTAAAATCTTTTAGTTTAAAATTGTGTTTATTTTGGCCTTCTGAAGCTTCTGCCCTTTTTTTTCTTTTAAAAGGGATTCACTAGCAATAAGTGAGCCTTCTCAGGGACTCCAATGCCAATTTCTGGCCTTTGAGGCCCTGAGCAACATGAACAATAATCCTTAATATAACAAAATAAATTCATGCTCACAAACATACACAAAATATGAGAGAGGGAGGGAGGAAGGGAGGGAAGGGAGGAAGGAAGGAAAGAAGGAAAGAAGGAAAAAAGGGAGTTTCACATTATTTTTGTGTATGATATAAACATAATGTATATTTCATGAACTTTAGCTACAGGAGGAAAAATCAATAAAATTGGCCAACTGAAAATATTCATAGAATTACTTATTTAACATGTTCTATGTATTTTTTTTAATAATCATGAGCCTTGGGTTTATTTGATCTAACAATATTATTTCTAACAGAGACCAAACTTTTTCTGTAAAAATCAAATGGGATTTGTTTTATTTTTAATGGATTGTCCAGGCTTGACTCTTGGGCAAGGATTATGGAAACAGAAACACTACACACCTGGATGGGACTAATGATGCTCCAGGAGAGATGGGCCTTATTTTCAGACCTTTTTAACGCTTAAGTCAAATTCAAAGCATTAAAACTAATTCAGATTCCAGAAAGAAACTCAAGGGAGATGTGCACTGCCCTACATATTCCAAATATTGGTGGTTTCAGTTGAAGCTTCTTATATAAGTTCCTGACTTATTAACTTTAAAAAAGGACCCCTTTTTGAGTAAAGATACTTCTTTGTAGATTGAGGACTTAGTGGTTCCTGCCTATCAATTATATGACCTTGAGCAAAACAAGTCTCTTTGTTCCATAAAGAATGTTCATTCCTGATAACATTCTAAAAGCAAGTAAATGTGAAGAATATCTGAACCCTATTGTCAAAAAATTAGCAGAATCAGGAAAAAAGGCACGCCATATCAATATTTCTTGATGAGCCAAATATGACCAAGTGTATATTTTAATAGCATTTTAGAAAGCAAATGATGTAATCCTTGGATGGTGTCAGCAGCAATGAAATTTGGGGGCTGAACATGGTTTTGTTTTCATAATTTCCTAATCCATTTCCATGACATTGGTGACTTCTTCATACCATTTTTTTTTTTTGGAGGGGGGGGGGCTGTCTGTTGGTCCAGAAGCAAGCACTAAACCAAAAAATTGTTTCTGCTAAAAGACAATGGTACTGATGGAAATAGTGAGCAGTTTTCATCAATAAAATGGTATAGTTACACCAGCAGTTTTAGACAAATAAAGCAAGACTGGCTCTATCGAAACCAGGGGTGTCAACCTCACATCATCATGATGGTGTCACGTGACATATTGGGACTTTCCCCCCCCCCTTAGCTAAACCGGGCGTGGTCATGGCCAGCACGTGACGCATCTGACCCATAGGCTGGGAGTTTGACAGCCCTGTTTGAAACTATGATATACCAAGAAGTCACGGCAAAAGGTAAATTCTGGAAGACAGCAGTAGGGCACTGGTGAAGAAGCACATCACCTGCTCCGGGTACCTGAAGTTAGCCTACCACTTGAAATGCAGTGGGAAAAGGTGGCATTTTGATGGGAAATGCCACCACCATTCCAGATGGTTTTGCTTCTGCAAAAGGAGAACACTAATCTATGCTATTCGTATAGGCAGCAAAACATTTTGCAAAAAAAGAAGTAATTTAGAAATGAGTCTGATTCCAAGGACAGAATTTGGGGGGAGGGGGGGGATGTTTAGTCCAAATCTAAATGAAAATCTTCTTTGTAAGAAGGACAAGAAGAGAGTGGCAACTGGGAAGTGGCTTAGAGCACAGTTCTGTAATAATCACAGTTTGAGACTCTTTTCATGGGAAATCCTTCTTGCTGGATAGATGGGTTGAAGTGCTAGGTTGCTGGGTTGGATTTCTCCTGCCAGAAAACTAGGTACCTCACCGTAATTTGAGGTTCTGATAGCAGCAACAATTTTTTGGAACTTTCCCTCATTCTACCTTAATGACCGATTTTGTTGGTTTGTTGACATTGTTGGCTGACTCTTTCTAAACTGTGTGGGCCCTGCACCCTGCTGGTTTGTACGGTGTCTTCATGTGATTTAGATAGCAGATGCCTTTCTACACTTGTGGCCGTTATTTGGTCAAACGTCTTCAGAGTTGGCAAACACACTCTTATTATAGAAAAAAAAAACAAATTCTGTGGTGGTGGTGTGTTGATTGTCCAGACTTTTTGCTCCTGAAGCTTTCCAACGATGGCTTTCAAGATTTCCCCCCCTCTTCTGGTATTAAATCAACCCATCAATTTTCCATTACAACTTGAGCACAGATCGTTTTTCTGCTCTGTTTCTCATACAAGACTACTGCCGCCGTTTAAGCTTTCCAGAAATGCTGCATTGAGGGACCTGATAGATGGGAAACATATTACTGTAGCCTTGTTTAATAAACAAAAGTGTGTGCGAGAAATGGGCTGGGAGGAGAAAGCACAGGAGGCAGAAAGTCCCTGGACGATGAAACCATAGGAAGGCTGTCTCAAAGGCACGCCCAAAGGGCTAGAGAGATCCTGTTTACTAATCTTCGAATTTGCATCCTAGACTGTAGGTTCTGCTTCAACGAACGACAATACCTTGTTGCCTGTGTCTTCTTGTGGAAGGTGAGCAACGCTGGACCTAGTGAGTATATGGATGGAAAAACCTCAATAAAATCCTAAATGTGGAGGTAAGACTGGGCCGGGGACGGATGGACGCTGGTGGGGGGGGGAAGCCCCAAACTAAAAAAGCAATAGTCATATTGCTGGTGCCGAAGAAACAACACAGGAATATCTATGAAGTTAACAGGAAACAAGCTCAATTCAAGGGAGATTTTTGCCATACCTTTGTAGTTCTTGAGGAGAGTGGGTGACTTTGACGCTCCTTTCCAAACCTTATCTTTTTATGACTCTCAATTCATAAATCTATATACAGAATATTTATCCTTCTCCTGAAAAGAGAAGGGTGTTGAATCATGTTTGTGTCCAGTTATGCAAGCACGCCATCTCATGCATGTTTCAAAGGCACACACATTTGGTATGACCCCACACATTCATTTCTAGCACTGTCTTCTTGAACATGGTTACAGCAGATCTTGTGCTGCCTTGCTAATCTCCTGGCATGTTCAAAGCCTAAAAATCAATTGTCTCCCCCATCACCTGCTCCCTGGTGCTACTGTCCTAAAAAGGCCAAAAGCAAACATTGAAACAATCCCAAGTCCAGAGCTTTCTCATTGCCAGGATTTCTGCTAACACACAATACCTTGTTTATTGTCGAAAACGCCTTCGCTGGTCACACCACAGCACAGCAGGATGACCCATAAAATATAATAGAGACTCACAACGAAATAAATTCAACTTTTTTAAAAAAAAAAAAAAAGCAAAGACAATGTGGGTTTGTATAGTGAGGCAAAACAATGGCAGGGAATTAGCAAAGAAAACACTGTTGTCCTTCTGAGAACATCACTTGCTTTGTACATTCTATTTCAGCTATTCCTAACTTGGACCCCTCCAGATGTCTTGGAGTTCAGCTCCCGTTATCCCCTGCCAGCTTCAGACTTGACATAAATAAGCAGATTCTCCAAATGATCTCTTCTTGGACAGGCGGACGGAAGTACTAGCTTGGTGAGAACTTGAACACGATAGCCATGCTTTAAGGTTTCTCACATGTTATGTGGGCTCCCTTCTTGACACTCTTCTTACCCTCCTGATGGCTTTGTTTTCAAAGTTAAAGCAGTAACGTTTATGCAGGTTACTAAACAAAGAGAGGAACATGCTGATGTTGTCTAACAACTAAGTAAATATGCTGCCATAGTAAATATAGAGTTCCTACTTCTGATTTCAAGAGCAAAGCATGCAAACTTAGATCAGGAGAAGTAGGCCAAGTCTCATGCTTGTGTGTCAGATCATGTTATGCCATTTGAAATAGCTCCACCTTGACTTTTCCAGTCATTGTATCTTCATACCATCTGGCTGACCTTGACCGATCCTGAAATTTAAGCAGGATTGGACCCAGTTGTATTTGGAAGGAAGACTATGAAGAAATTCCAGGTCTGTGAGCTAGACTGAGAAGCTGAAAAAAATGCTTGAAGAAGGCAGTGCAGACTTTTTCCATATTGCTGTCAAGAATACTACAGAGATGTATCTTTGCCCAGGAGCAGAACTCAGCTCAAACAAGTCTACAGTTTACTTTAGAGTGTATGCTGACTTTCACTGTATACTTTTCCCAATACACGCATGGTATTTCCAAAGCACACCAACCCAAACTAGACCAAACCAGGAAATAATGCCTCTGTGAGCAAAACTAGCATGTCCGGAAGAAGGTTTGGAACAGGTGGTTGGAAAAATCTGGGAGGACAAGGATATAAATGGCTAAGAAGTATAAAGGGGAGTTTTCACACAAACACACACTCTCACACTAAAAGTCAAAGGGGCACTTGAGAGGGGAGGTGACACTGCATAGTACATGGAGGACAACCTATATGGTGTTCCCACAGCTCCTGCTTTCAAGAAGGAAGACTAGAGAGGCATATGACCTAATCCAGCATAGCTAGTCTTCTTTAAAATTTATTTATTTATTTTTTAAAAAAAGTCTTGATATCTAGTTTTTCTTAAATATGGCAAATTTTGGACGGTATGAGAACACATCCAGCTTCATGAGTAGGACCTATCTATGGTACCCAAGCCCCAATTTACCACTGGAGCGAATATTTATTCGCATTGCATATTTCACATTCAAGGAAAATCCATAAGGCCCTACAATAGTACAGGCATTTGCAGCATATTAAACAATGCTTTAAGAATTCTGTAACAAGGAAAATTCTTCAGTAGCTTTATAACCACGTCTGTGGTGGGTTAGGGGTACCCAGATTAAATTGTACACTATAAAAACAGAGGCATTTCATAGATTTTGCAAACTTATTTAATGGAAGTTATTTTAAAGCTTTAGTGTTACGTGGGCAATATTTGGGGGAAGGGGAGGAAGATACTTCAGAGCATTAGACATATGTTTAGCTCACCACACCAGCAATGAGCCACTACAGTAGGTGCCACTGTAAAGGCACTCTTTGGGTTTATCCACAACCACTACAGTACCTGTGTGCCCATTTCCATGTTTGTCCAGAGTCCATTAAGCCCTCAAATTGCTTTTAACGCCCCATAGAAACTTATGCAGAAGAAAGGACTTACAACCAAGGAATCATGCTGTTCACAAAACAATAACATACTGTTTTATTTTATGCTGCATCTAGAATTAATGAACTTGATTTCCAAATGGGATAGAACAGTTACCAAAACCTAAAAACCACGGCGGTTCACCCCTTCCCCCAGTTTGCCTAAAGATATAGAAGGGATTATTAATAGTTAGGGGAGAGAGATGTATGTTTCAGAGAGTGGATGGATGAGAACAGAAATATATGTTTGCACTAACCAAAAGGAAGAAAATTAAACAGAAGTCTCCAATTTATTTCTGCATTAATAAAATGTGTTACTATTAACTGAACCTTTCTATAATTGAAAAAGATAATAGCGTTGACTCAACATGGTCAAATCGATTTATATTGCATATAAGCTTTGAAAGTCTTAAAAATTCACTCGGACTACATATTAAAGAGGAGTAGCCATGACACGTCACATTGCTCCACTAAAATCACTGGTCTGCAAAGAGTCCTGTTGTACATTTTCCTGTTAATTTCCAAAAATACAACTGTCCATCCCTTCACTGAACTAGAGAATGGTGGATCTGACAAGATCACATCAAGTTGGTCTCGTCCATTGTGCTTTATCAGAGCGAGAGGTTCCACTCACACATTTATTATGCTGATGCTTTTCAATGAAATGTGTAATTTAGCGCAGTTTCCCAAACATGAACAAAACAGGTACAATTCTCTACGGGTAATCCTTGACTTATAGCCAATCGCTTAGCAACCGCTTGAAGTTATGACGGATCTCCTTGGGGGTACCTCTGACTCAGTTACAAAGTTCCAAGCATGTACTCTTGTTTTTCTGCAAAACTGGCCCATAACAAATCATGGGCTTGCTTCATGAGTGCGGTACTTGATTAACAACCACTGTGGGTCAATTTGTGACCATGGAGGTCACAATCATGTCAGCCACATGGGTGAACCAATTTACAACTGTCACAACTTACGACCGTGATGGGCAGACCCCATTATGGTCATAAATCGAGGACTACCTGGAATGACTCTGATGTCCAAAGAATCTATGAAGCTAGGGCCACAAATGCAAAAAAAAACTCTCTCACTTATCCATGTGCAGAGTGCATTATGCTACAGCAGCTTTCCCAATTTGATACTCATTTAAAAGATTGGGATTACAGTTTCAAAAATTTTGAACCAAACTGATGTGAAACGTTGGAAAGTCTAATTCTAACAAACTTGAACATCTGATCAATATAACATTTACTCTACCAAACCAGAAGTAAACTGCATTGCAGGTCCCTTTTTTCCCTAGCAACACCATTAAAAAAAAAAAAATCATTTCACTGGATTTTCACAAAGCAAGACCTTTTATAATAAAACTGTAATTTCGCAATAAACTGTGCTTTATTGAACAAGCCACAGTGACTTGCTTTCCACACACAGCGAATGGTGACTTTGCACGACATGTAAATCTAGCTACAATGCAATGAAAAATGTGGACTAAATTTGTAAGATGAGCTTAACTTGGGAATGGACGAGTTAGCACAACAGAAGCCAGTTATCACTTGGTGAAAAGGGTTCATGGTTTTTTAGTTTTGTCATCCTGCCTTTATTATTTTTATAAATAAAATAGGTCAAGACAGCAAATATCCCTTATAAAGATAGGCCTGAACTTACAACCATTCATTCAGTGACCGTTCAAAGTTACGATACTGAAAAAGTGACTTACAACCGTTTTTCACACTTATGACCACTGCAGCATCCCCATGGTCACTTGATCATAATTCAAATGCTTGGCAAATGACTCTTACTTATGACGGTTGCAGTGTTCCAGGGACATGCGATCACCGTTTGTTACTTTCTGACAAATAAAGCCAATGGGAAGCCAGATTCATTTAACAACCGTATTGCTAACTGCTGTGATTCACTTAACAAGTGTGGCCAGAAAGGTCGTAAAAGGGGGCAAAATGAACAACTGTCTCACTTAGCAACAGAAATTTTGGGCTCAACTGCGATCATAAGTTCAGGACTACACTTCCTCCTTCCTCCTCCTATATTCCCCACAAGAAGAACCCTGTGAGGTGGTTTAGAGTGTGATAGGCCCAAAGTCACCCAGCCAGTTTTAATGGCTACAAAGGAACTAGAACTCACAGTCCCCTGGTTTCTAGCCTAGTGCCATAACCACTAGAGTCTAGGCCAAACGAGTTTTAGCTTGAATAGCCCTGGGGTTGCAGGGTATACTGTAGGTCCTGTTTCAGCAAATGGAAGCATCTGAATCCCTTGTCTGGGGTTGATACTCTGATGGAGACCATCTCAAAACTCCAGGGTGTAGGCTTCACTGAAAAACTGAATAATTCCCAAAGAAGGCAACGGCAAACTACTTCTACTATATGCTGGTATAAAAAAGCACCTCTCTCTGTGAAGTCCCGGATTGTGGGGGCAATATTCTGAGGTATATTGGATTAATATACTGATGTAAGAGTATTGCTTATAAGCTGTAAA
>JANHFL010003697.1:0-14152 GCA_032468155.1 Oxyrhabdium leporinum | reverse complement strand
GCTGGCTCATATTTAAATGATTGTCCACTAGGACTCCAAGATCCTTCTCACAGTTACTACTATTGAGCAAGGTACCAGATATACTGTACTTGTGCATTTTAGAGGTCATACTATCAAAGAAGGTTATGCATCATATTGTAAATACTTATGAAATAATGAAGTTCTGGTAATCCTACTAACAAGGCATAAGATTTAGATTTGCATTCACTGATATTTAATGCCAGAACCTATAGAAACCTAATACATACTGTATATCAACAAAAAAGACTGCACCTTGGCTAGAACTTAATGGTGATTCCAATAGCCATTTAGAAGCAATTCTTAGATGTTGACAGTCTTAAGGCTTTACAGTAAGATTCCTACCATCCCAAGTCAAGGACCCAACAGGCAAGCAACACCAAAGTCTAACAGAACTCACAGTGAGTCAACTCATCATCCAGAATGGAAGCAGAAATGGCTGTACAGATTTTTTAAAAGGATGATATAAATACCGATTCCATGTCTGATCAGAAGCCATTTTTAAATTGCTCCCCTTCCCGCAATTTTCTGCTAAAGAATTCTCTGATTTTGACTTTGCCTAATACATCTAAGCTGGAATGTTTTGGTATCTTAAAAGGGTAACATTAATTTAGCCATGTTCCTCCTCTCCTCTCCTCTCCTCCCCTCCTCTCCCCTCCCCTCTCCCAGGGCCATCTTAACAGCATTATGGGTCCCGGGCAAGCAGTGTAGTGGGGCCCCTACGACAACTACTCACAGGAATAAAAATGTAAATGGTCGATACAATTAAACATATATTTATTTTATTGGCACTTGCAACAAATAAATCTGTAATAAATATGTTGTTGTATTTATATGATCCAAGGTGCATTGAAGGGTTACCATACACAGGTTAGTATGGGGCCCCTATGCTCGTGGGGCCCACGGTCAAGTGCCCATCAGGCCCATGCATTAAGACAGCCCTGTCCCCTCCCCTCCCGTCTCCCCTCCTGTCCCTTTCTTGTGAAATTAACTTCAAGTGGTTCTTTGCATCTAGTCTAGACTCCACTGACTTGCACGGCTCTGGGGAACTGCAACCTTTCCACCAAACTTGGAGTAGCAGGCTATTGTGAAAAATCTTGATACAGGGCTGCCAGATCTCATGAGCACCTCTGGCCCCTCTCTACGGAGAGAATGATTTAGAAATACTGTTTGCTACTCTAGCTGGGACAATGATTCAATGATCTCCCAGCAGGGCTGGGCTGGGACTCACTTTTACATGTTTCACAAGAGTGGGTGTTTTTCTAATGACATAATTGCACACCATGCACCTCCCTTCCAGAACATTTCTCTGCAACCTAGCAAGCGAAGGAGCAAGAAATACAACTCCGGCTGGTATAATGGGACTTCGGCTCTTTCGGCTCTTTTTCATAGTAACCGATTTAACTCTTGCTTCAACCCTTTCCTGCATCTTTTACATGTTTGCCTGTTTTTGCTTTGCGAGCTTTGTCATCTTCCTATCCTCCTTTGGAATCATTCGGAAAATAAAGAGAAACATCCAGCGGAAACGGAAACGCAATCATCATTAATTTCTAAGAGTGCAACTGGAGGGAAGCTCCTGAGAAAACTAGGCAAGGCAGCATGTTGGCAATGTACCATTCCCTGGGAAGAGAAGGTGATCCTCTCCTGAAGGAGGAATGGTCTTCAAGCATCAAGGTTCTTCTGGCTGAGGAGAAATATCAGGAGGAACAGAATCTGATTGAGAGCAAGCCTCCTCTGAAAGGTATTTCTTAGAGCAGTTTCAACTGTTTTGGATCCAAAATCTGTTTGTCTCCATGGACAGTTACAGGCTAGCATCGGTTGCAACTACATTGTGTCTTGGCTTCTCTAGTTCCAATTATTCTTGTGGGATTCTTTACCGCTTCCTCACCTTGGTGTTTGCATCCTCAGTGTAACAGATTCCCTTTTTAGCAGATTTCAGATGCAATGGATCAAATTTCTCAATTCACTGGGAATTCTCCAGACATCACCTCAAAATAATGAACAAGGCATTTGAAGTAGTCTGGAAAATGTAGCTAAATTTATCTTAATTTCATCTTCATGTTATGACATTTGTAGTGAATTATGTCATTACCATCTATTTAAGTCATTATGCAAATGACTTAAGTTAATGCAAAAGATACACGTTTGTATTTAATGGACAACTGGGAATAAAGGACACCCTGTTCTCCAAAGTAGTCTATTAAATTGAAATTTTACTGTATTATGTTTCCATGGTCATTATCTTAGAGGCATTAACTACGCTACTATGTTTTGAGGGCTCTATTTTATCTGTGTTACTTATTTCATCATAATGGCTGCATATGAAATATTACAAGATGCATTTCCCCTCCTCCCTGATTCTATATAAATTTATTGTATACTGTATTCATAACTATGTATTAAATCATCATTTAGTTGCTAATCATTAGTAACTAATAATAATTTGAGGGGTCCTTAGTGCTCTCTGTGCTTGGTTGTTTTCTTGCAGACATTTCATTACCCAAACTAGGTAACATCAGCAGCAGCTCTGATGTTATTACCTAGTGTGGTAATGAAATGTCTGCAAGAAAACAAGCAAGTTCAAAGAGCACCAAGGACCTCTCATTTCAGCCCTAAGTTACAAATATTCTCTTTTATTGGTAATAATAACATTGCATGCTATGTTAATGATAGCATTTTATTTGATTTGATTATGTGCCATCAGGTTCATGTTAACTCTTAGCACCCAACCCATGCAGATAGATTTTTCCAGATTACAATCTGTCTCCAACCTGGTCCTTCAGGTCTTCCAATGGTGTACCTATCACCATTGTCACATTGTACATCCACCTTGTTCCTAGTTGTCCTCATCTTGTCTTTTCCTCCACCTTTCCCAATATTAGAGTCTTCTCCAGAGAGCTGAGTCATAAGTAGACTAATTTGAGCTTGGTCACTTGTATCCTGAATGAGAATTCTTGGTTGATGTGTTCAGGATCCATTTGTTTAGTTTCTTGGCTGTCCATGGTATTCTAAGGAGCCTTCTCCAAAATCAAAGTGAGGAATGCAGAAAGGAAAGTGAGGAATGAGGAAAGAAGGAGAGATGTGGAAAAAGTAGGGCTAGTTCTTTGATGTTCCATCCGGGTCACTCCTCAAGATTTGAAAATAAGTTCTGCAAATGTCTTCCTTCTCTTCCTTTTCCTGGACCCACAGTTGCTATAGCCTGACACCAGTCCTGGAATCAGGCACATTTTACCCTTTCTTTCATCCAGGGAGAAGTGAGTGAGTAAATGGGTTATGCCACTGCTGGCATTTGGGAGGGGGGGCGGGAAATAAAGGCATAGGAAGAACTGAAGTGTTCCAATGTTTTTTTTCCTTTGGGGCTGCTCTTTGTAGCTGGATTTACCCAATTATTGAAAATGCACAAATCTTGGCCTACAATGATACTTTCTCTCTTCACCTCCCGCCTCACAGATCCAACCCTAAAAATTTCCTCTAGAATGACAGTTTTAATCTTCCTCCCTGACTCTGATACCAAGATCCTCCCTCATCTTCAAACTCTCCCCAATCACCTGGAAATATTTTTAAAAAAGGAATTGCAGGAATAAAGCACCTGCTGTTCCTGTAGAAAATCACAAGTTCAAACCATGGCAACGGTCTGTATTTTAAAGCAGCAGCCTCCAACCTTTTTGGCACTTGGGATTGGAAGACAACCAATTTTCTCCAGACCGGGAGTGGGGGTGGGGTTGGTGGAGGAGCGCATAACCTACATCCCGGAAATGCCCACCGCTCACCTGCAGCTATGTGGCCTGGTTCCCGACAGGCCAGTACCAGTCCATGGTCTGAGGGTTGGGGACCCCTGTTTGAAAGGACAGGATAGGGCAGGACATCTACAGGCAGAAAGTCAAAGTGTGGGAGAGGAAGCAGTCATTTGGATTTGGATGGGCTCCCCTAAAAGTCTTGTAAGCTGGATAGAAAAGTACCAAAATAAGTTGACAGGTCAAATGTTCCCTATGATTGCTATAGGAGGAAATAAGAATACTTTGAAATCAAAGAAAGCCACTGGCAACCACATTATTGTCCAGATGTTCAATGATTAATGGCAGAAAGGAAGCAACTTAGTCTACGAGAACAAACATGAATATCTTTTTGAAGCAAGACAAAATAAAACTTTTCTTATTGTGTATCACTATTTCATGAAGTTGTTTTTCCATTTAAAAAAAAACTGCTCCAGAGACAGACATGATTTTACTTTTTGATGCTAAACACAGTCATCCAGGTTTTTGGGGTTTTTTTTTTCAAAATGTCAAACAAATGATCAGAGAGGATATGTCCAAAGACTTTTTTTTCCTCCCTGAAATAAAGCATTAATGTTTTATGTAACTGGGTCAGTGCACAAGGAATAACTTTTATGGCCCACAGTAAGAGTATCATGCTACAAAAGTTCAAGCAGAAAAGAGCCCTTTCTAAGAATGTGGTAACAGGGAGGCTATCAGCAGGAAATTACTGAGAAGATACCTCATTCAGATACTCCAATAGCATTTTAAAAATCTAAGTGTTAAAAAAGATAGTCGGATAGAATGCTGGCAATTAGTGAGAAATCACAAATGTTTGATTTGCATGTGGGGATTTATCTCCAAATCAGAGGAGGGTAGAGTCTTTTTCTTGAAAAATAGGATGGGTCAATATTGTTTGCATACAGCTCTTGGCCCAATTTCAGCAGCCTTCTGGAACAGATAAAGATCAAACCCCTGGCAGGAGAAATCTGTCCTATTCTTGGTAAATCACTGGGGACAGAGGGAAGCAAAAGACAATGTCAGAAAACGAGGGAGGGAGAGAGACAAGAAGAAAGAGAGAGAGAGAGAGAGAAGAGAAGGGAATAGAAGAGAGAGAGAGAGAGGAGAGGGAGGGAAAGAGAGAGAGCGGGAGAGAAGTGGTAGTTGTAATTCAACAATGTCTGAGCATAAGGAATAATTTCCCCATTGGACTTAGTTGGATATTAGTCTTGATCCAGCAGTGGTAATCCTTTGGGGGGGGGGGGCAATTGGTGAGAGCTGCAGAGAATCGACGACAGCAGGAAATACACTTCACATTATTCTGCCTCTTATTAAGGGATTATATAGCCCTTTGCCAGTTTTCCCTTATTTGTTTTCGTGGTTAAATATCCAAACTTTGAAGAATAATTTGGTGTAGTGGTGTAGTGGTTAAGGCATCAGGCCAGAAACTAGGAGATTGAGTTTTAGGCATAAAGTCATAAATTGTATGACCAGGCACTTCCTTTCAGTCCTAGGAAGGAGGTAATGGCAAATCACTTCTAAAAAACTTTGTCAAGAAAGCTGCAAGGGCTAGTCAGACCCAAGAAAACTGACTTAAAGACACATGCACGCATGCACGAACATGCTCACATGGAAGCATACAAGTTGCTTCTAAAGTCTTTTAAGCATATTTGATCATTGCTCCTGGCACTGAAGAAAATACATACAAATTGAGTCAACATTTTGAAATTTTCCCAGTTTCCCCATCACGTTCTGAATGACATATTTGGGTTGCACATAGTATGTGATATTTTCAGCTCAAAAAGCAAGTGTTTCTTTGGATTGTTTGGATTGTGGTGAGCTTCAAAGGTGAATGAAGAAGTTAATAAGAATAGCAAATGCACTGCAGGTATGCCACCAAATGTTGTCAGATAACGGCTGGCAGGTTTCAGATACTAAAATAAAATGTAGCTATATATCAAAACACAGGCACCAACTACACAGGAAATGACTGGGAATTTTTTAGACTTTGGCCAAGGAAATTTCAAGCAGAATCTTCAAGATCAGATTTACCTTTAGGTCATGCCGAGAGATGTAAGCATGTCTGCCCTGATCATTCACAATAGAGCTAGATTTTGGAGTTGTATACCGCTTGTGAAAAACCAGTTTAATCATACAGAAGTGAGAAAAACAGTGCATAGCATTACAATCCTGGTCTACAGTTTTTTTTGGGAAAGCAAAGTATCTGAAGGGGACATGGAACAGAATGTAAATGAGAGACAAAAGAGCACATCCAAAAGAAACAAAATATTCAGACACAACTGTTTATATAAGTTGTTTGAACCAAGAAAGGGACTGTAGTGAACCAATCCTTGAAAACCAATAGCCAGCCCACTGGAACATTTAATTATAACAGAGATAACTGGGAGTGAGAGAGAAATAGGGTGAGGAAACGAAGTAAGTAAATCCATTTCATGTCTCTGGGTGAAGCAAGGATTTGCTCTTAGTATCAGTTGGCAAGTGATGGGTTCCTGGACACTTACTTCAAAGTAAGAATAAGCAATACTGGTCTAGCTGAACAAATAACTTCCCCATATAAAATAGATTCTATATTTTAAAGATTTGCCTAAGGATCTTGTCTTGCAAGTAGTACTTTTCTTCCGAGCTCTTAAAATAAGCTTTTTTTTAGGTGAAAGGAATATATTGCAGGTATGCAGTTAGTGATGCTGAATTCATAATAAAGATTGATTAATAACTATAATTGGAAAATATATTAGAAATACATATTCAGCTTTGGGGAATATTGTATTCAGTTTTGTATTCATTCAAAATGAATGTTTGCTCCAGATGTACTCATGCAATACAAAGTTTGGTAATTCTTTTTGGAAATGAGAGTATATGACATTGCCTTGACTCCCTAGAGCAGCGGTCCCCAACCTTTGTGGCTTGTTGATTTGGCTGGGGAGGGGGGTGAGGGGGGGAACTGGGCCTCACAAGTGGTGGGCTGATGTGCACACACATGCGCAACTCAGCTCACTCGAGCAGTGGACTGGCATGCGCACATGTGCATGTGCGTGCCAACGGGCCCACTGCTCAAGCCAGTCTGCCGTTTTCATGAGTTGAGCTGCATGTGTGTGCGTGCTGGCCTGCTGCTTGCACATCCTGGTTTTGAACAGGCCATGGCCTGGTAGTGGGCCGCAGTCCGGGTGGGGTTGGGGACCCCTGCCCTAGAGCAACCAGATGAGGTAGCAAAATCAATATCAGTAGAGGGCAGCAAAGAGGCATAGAAAATTATTTCTTTGCTGTCCTCTGATGGTTGCCTGGATCTTTGCAGATCAAATCTGGGTTAGTTGTACAATTGTCTGAAGAAAAAATAGTCATATTGTCATCATGCAAAACTTTGAGTTAGCCTTAAGAATCATTTGAGCTTTACTTCACCAGAGCTAAGAAAATGTATAGGTAGTCCTTGTCTAGCAACCACAATTAGCCTGTCCACACAAAAATAAATGTCTGCCCCTCAGTTGTCAAGCTAGGTCCACAGTGTCCTTTAGACAATAACACAGCGTGAACAGGAGTACTGCCATCTTCAGAGTTCTACATACATTTTCAACCCTGCAGATTGATTATGGCACATAATTACGGCACTTGTAGCAGATGACTATATGTGTTCTGTAAGTAGTAGCTGAGATCCCCACCCCTTTGGGAAGCCTAGCAGGTTTAAACAAATATTTATTTATAAATAAGGTAATAATTTAAAAAGACTGGGATCAGAGAACAATGCTTCAAGCCTTGTATAGGTTGAAATGCTAAGGACAAGTTGAATTAAACCTTATTAGTAGTATTGTAATATAGGGCAGGGGTCCCTAAGCCCCAGGCTGCAGACCAGTACAGTCTGTGGTTGTTAATAATTGGGCCATACAAGTGGCAGGCAAGCAAGCAAAGCTTCATCTGAGCATGTGCGGGATCCAGGTTGCATGCAAAAACACACATACACCGGTCCATGGAAGACAATTTTTCTGCCAAAATCAGTCGCTGGTGCCAGAAAGGTTGGGGACCATTGATATAAGGGGTTTTGAAAAAGGAAAGGAGGACATGAAGTTGTTGATTGAATTCACATCCAATCATGCATCCATTCTGGAGCTCAAGCTCAGGACACCAGAGAGTCCTTCATTCAGCAAAGCACTGAACCTGGCAGGGTAAGCAAGGCCCAGCCCTAGATAGCGTAGATAAGATGTCACAATCTTCCTTGGTTTTGGCTATTTTTCATAGCTAGAGGTGAGCAGGCAAGATTGTGGTGGTATTGTTCCATCAGGTATGGAGAATAGCTTCTTGTACCTGACATTTAGGTGGAGACCTGTAACTCTTATCACACCCACCTCATCTGCCTAATAGAAGCAGGGAAAGTATTCAGGGTATAATAATACAGATGCAATGGCCTTTGTCTTCTGACACTTGGGAGACATTTACAAACCCTCATCAGGGAGCGCAGAGTTGTAATTGCAGCCTGATGCGCCAACCTGGCATTTAATGATATATTTAAGCCCCAGAACTTATTTTTAATTGCAGAGCAAAGGGAATGGGAAATAGCATGCAAGAATCAATATTGCCTGGAAAAGGGTGAGGGTGGGAGTGGGGGAGGCATCCAACAATTCTTTAAACAATGCTCTTTCTTCAGAAATCCTAGCATTTTTTTTCTCCTCATCTTCATTTTTTTTAAAAAAATTACAGAACATGATGTGAAGCAGTAAATGCTTCACTTCAGGCAAGGTAAGCTGGTGAGATGCTCTGGAAACTATGTTGTTCAAGGCATCAGGCTAGAAACTGTAAGTCCCAATCCTGCTTGAGGCATAAAGCCAGCAAACGGTTGGCCAGTCACTCTCTCTCAGCCCTAGGAAGCAGGCAAGGGCAACCCCAGTACTGAAAAACCTTGCCAAGAAAGCTGCAGGGACCTGCCCAGGCAGTCACTAGGAGTCAACACTGAGTTGAAGGCACAACACAATACACACACACACACACACACATCCCATCTCTCTGGATCTCAGCCAATATCCTATTTACATATTGGCCAGATCAAAAACCAGGTTTGTTTCAGCCAGGTTGCTATGCTGCATATTAGCCAGTTGTTGCCTCTATTAGATTCAGTGCTCCAGTATTATGCATTGTAGTGTTATGCATTATAGTATAGGTAATCTCCTTAGTTTAGCAGGATCATCTTCAAGAAATCGAATTTTGAAGGGGTTGGTTTCTAACGAAAGGCTTGCTTTCAAAGGAAGCTTGAGTTCCAAAATATTTTTGTGTAAGTACCTTCAGTCTTACATTATTCCATTCTCAGGACACCACTGGAAACATGGAAACTTTGCTGTTATTTACTTTTTTGTTTGTTTGTATTAACTGACTTTATTAACCACCCAACTGTTACATACTCGAGCAAGGCACTTTACATTATTTCCACATATACCCTCCTTTCTATCCATGAGATATTTAAAGCAAACAGTCCAAAATAAAATGCAAACTGCTAAAATCTAATTAAAACAGTAGCTAGAATTATAATCCAATTCAAAGAGGCCCAGCTGAAAAGGAAAAACTATCCTGAGGCTGGAGTCAGGGTTGAGAGCAATTCTTGAGACAGCTTGGAACATACACAGCAAATTTTTTTTCTCCCTGTTGCTTCTTTGCTTAATAATGATACAGTATACTAATACCGCAAAAATAATAAAATAAAGTAAAATATTGAGTTCCTATTTTAGTTGTATTATTAACATTGATGCTCAGCCTAGGTTCTGATTTATGAATTAACCATTTAAGGAGACAATCTAAAATATATAATTGATTTTAAAAAATCCTGGAATGTTTCATTATAAGGCTCCAGAAAAATTGAGCCGATTGCTTGAAAGTACTTTTCCTTTATCCTCTGTTAGAATCAACTTATTTGGCATGCTGGCAAATAGCATATGTTGCAATCCTGGCATAGATTAAAAATTCCTCTCCCTTCCTTTACAGCCTCCCAAGCTGCACATAGGTTTTGACCTGGACATGAGGAAAGTTCTTCCTAGATGCCTTTCCATGGGTGTGAGAAATCAGGGAGATGGAAAATTGCTGAGAAGTGTTGGCATAATGAACACATGATACCTTCCACATCCCTTGTTTTTTTGCATTTACAAAGATAATACAAGCTTCCATACTGATGGTTCTTCACACCAGTATAGTTAATTAATTAATCTTTTCCCTAAACTATTGTCCATTGTCTGCTACAGAATTCATCTTAAGTTTGATTCAGATATTTTGTTTCCATTTTCAGATAGTTAATATTAAGTCTTGGTAGAGATTTTTGAAGCCGTTTATCATGAAGAGGTCCAACCCTGTTGGCTGTACCCCTGGTTGATCAAGGAACACTTAGCCCTAGCAAATACAAACACAACAGTTAGTATGTGTAGGTACATGTTATAAGCTACAACTTAGGTGTCACATTTTACTTTGAGCTATGATTGTGCTGAGCGAAACAAAAGCAGAGTGAATAACCCCATGGCAAATATAATCAATAATGAAAAGCAAACAGAGCTAATCCTCTGGAGCTTTCTGGTGAGTATAGGTACTGATATATATGTGTGATGTACTCTGTTATGGGTTTGGGGAGGCACTTTCATCTTCTAAGAGATCCAATGTTTCTATGATTTCATCATATTGTGGCTTCTTGTGGTGGGCACATCACACATCACATCTTGGGCCAGACATTGTTTGAGTGTTGCAAATCAAACCAAAGAATGTGAATCTCCCCACAGAATAGTAAGATTTGCACTGAGGCATGCAAGCTATTTGCTCTGTCTGTGTGACAGGGGGTAGATTCTGGATTTAATTGCAAAATGATAAGCAAATAGGGATGGAGAAGAGATACCGTGTTTCCCTGAAAATAAGACCCAACTGGAAAGTAAGCCCTAGCATGATTTTTCAGGATGCTTGTAATATAAACCTTACCCCCAAAATAAGCCCCAGGGAATATCATCAGCCAGAAGGATGCATTTAGTACTGTATTTCCCTGAAAATCAGACCTAACTGGAAAATAAGTCCTAATGTATCTTTTGGAGCAAAAATTAATATAAGACCTGGTCTTATTTTCAGGGAAACGTGTTAGGCATAAGGAAAGAAATGGAAACACTAGTAGCCTCTGAGTCTTAGTCTCTTGTGTCCGAATGACTCACACCTTTGTTAAGATAGTCATTGGAAGTCATATGATAGATGCTGGAGCTGATTCTTTACTGGCATTGAAAAATTTCCCTGCAGTATTTTCAGCAAGTTTTTTCAGCATCCTTATATCTAGGCCCTTTCTGGGAACATCCTCCTGGGAAGATTTTTTAAGGGCTTCTCTTAAGATGCCTTGAAGATGCAAAATTTCCTCTTCCAAAATTCTGGCTCTAGTCTTTATTGTAGAAGTTGGCTGTGGATTGAGGACATGACGGTATCATCCGACATCTCCCCCCCCCTTTCTTCAAATCCAAAGGGATGCTTTTAAGGCAAAAAATGTCAGCTGTTATACAAAGAATGAGGCTACCTCAAGCATACAGGCCAAATTGCATTATATTGTTCAAGGTCCCCCAGGAAATATTACCCTGTTTCTGTTTTAGGTCTTTCTGACTTGCTTAAAAATAGTTACAAAATTGAACATGGATTTCAACATGAAATATAGATTTGCACAATGGATGATTTCACAAGTTTCTATTCTGATATCTTGGTAGAGTTGTGTGTCAAAATGGGCTGAGGAGAGTGAGGAAGCCAGACTCAGAGGTTCCTGACTACAGAACATACTATATAGAAACCTCTAACTTTTTCCTTCCATCTCCTGGTCATCCAGAATTTTGCAGCCCAAATCTGGTTGTCCTTTTTCTGACAGGTTTGTGTGGAGACCCAGAGAGTCTCTTTACCTTCCTGAAGAGAACACAGAATTGACTACTGAATTTCAGAATCAAAATGCATTCTAAATCTCCATTATTTTTTTAAAAAGGATCCAATTACAAAAAAATATATACCTGTACCTATCAGAACCGATGAGTGAAACTAAAGTCTTTATTACTCATGAGTGTGGTTCCAGACAAATGTTTGAATGATATTTCCAGAAATAATGTAAGATGCTAATAATGTAGAAAAGTTTAAAAATCAAATAATTTGCTTTTTTTTTTTAAAATTGCAGAAATGTCTGGCATGAGGAAGAAACCTTCAGTCACGATATGGGAAGAAAAGACAGAAATGTCAGAAGGATATGAAAGAAAAGTACCTTGTGAACATAAGAATATCCTTTTAACACCTAGTAAAGTGGAACTGAGAAGTTTATAGACAATATTCTGTTGTGTAGTGGGCTGGATTGAATACACCTGCATTAACATTTTATCTCTGTAAACATTTGCAATTCAATTCCAAGTGAATATGCGTAAGGTCTATACTTTTATTTGTTTACATTTTGTACACAGGAATACAAGGAATGTATTAAATCATCTGATTTAAGTCAGCACATAGAAGTCTAAGGAGTTGGCACTGTAAAGTTGGCACCTAAAGGAAGTATATGTTATTTAAATTTATTTAAATGTGAAGAGGCTGGATTTCAGGAATAAACGATCACAGTTAATGGATCGTGATGAATGCTGCATGACCCTTTATATGCTAAGAGAAAAACCTCATGTTTTCAATATTTACACTGCGTATAAAAATTCAGTCAGTATTACTTTACACAGGTAAGTTTCTCATCAACCCATAATTTCAACACACATTCACAGACAAGTACTACAGAATAGCATATTGCACTATACGGTAACATGTTACTTTCTGGCTAATTATAAGGATTGGCATGGAGTGTACCACTCTTAAATTGCAAAGGGAGAGTTTCAGTTACCTCAGTTAGAAAAATGCTTAATATACCCTCCCACTAGTCACAATTGTTTCAGCAACACAGCATTCTGTTGCTCACTTATCTCTCCTTTCTCTGACATTGATTCACAGCTGCAGATAGAAAATGAATGCTTATGGGAACTAGAGAGGAGTGAGACTATCACAGCCTCTCCTCTGATTAGAGATGGAAAGATTTTTTATTAGCTGTTCATATCAGCTCTAGATGGAGGAGGATGCGGCACATTGTAATTAGGTCAGACTTAACTACATATCTATGGAACAGTTGTAGGGGGGGGTTGTCTGTATGTGTGTTCATGCACACACATGTCAGCATGGACACCTGGTCACTGCCTGAACAAGTCCCTGCAGTTTTCTTGGCAAGGTTTTTCAGAAGTGGTTTGCACTGCCTCATTCCTAGGACTGAGAAAAATTCATTGGTCCACAATCACCCAGCTAGCTTTGTGGCTAAGGCAGGACAGGAACTCCCAGTCCTCCCAGTTTTTAGCCTGATGCCTTAACCACTACGCCAAACTGGTTCTTGCACTGCTCTGACCCGTATGAAAACGGATAGCAAGGAATTGCACTCCACCCAGCTCCACCCCGTGTACTGTTCATTTTTTTATTCGATCAACTAATTACGTCCTATCAAGTTACTTTTAGCTCCAAGAGATCCTGCAGGGACTATATACTCTCCCACCATTCTTTACTCATCCATTCCGGAAATAACCTACTGCCATGATAAGGCAGATTTGGGAGACGTGTTTTTGTACTTGGTCATATTTTTGGCTACACTATGAAGGATTGAAGAAAATGACTTATTTATCTGGGTCCCCTTCCAGATGTTCTTGGGCTGCAACACCAATTGTTATTCCCCACTATTATGATTGCTAGAATTCAAGAAAATCCTGCATTCAGATGTTAAAAGCCCCTGGAGGTTATGTGTCCTAAATCGTATGTGGGAACTGTGATCCCAATATGGTTTTTGTGTTCCATATGCTACTAAATCACAACCCACCCATCCCTTCACTCAGCATTGGACACACTCCGTAAGGATACTGGGAATTGTATAGTTTGGCAATATTTTGGAGGAGCATAATTGCTTATTTTAAATTGTACTTCTGTTTCTATCAGAATGATGCGTTGAATAATTTTATTTTCTGGATTTCCCCCCCCCCACACACTCTGCAGCCCCTCTGGCTTATCAAGATTCCATCCTTTTTTTGCTGGCTTCACTCCTCCACACCAGACAGTTCCCTTCAGGAGAATTATCCTGCAGACAGAGAGACACAAAGCTGAACAGAATCTTCACTTCTTTATACAATGTCTACCCAGTATTCCACTGGGTTTCAAGGAATAAAAATCCAAGCACTTTGCCCACCACTATAATGACTGCTCATGAAGCATTCTAAGGATATTCAATTTTCTGCTTTAAATTCATTTAAACCCAGGGCAGCCTTTATTTATTTATTTATTTATTTATTTATTTATTTATTTATTTATTTATTTATTTATTTATTTATTTATTTATT
>JANHFL010003696.1:82914-98833 GCA_032468155.1 Oxyrhabdium leporinum | reverse complement strand
GCCGGAGAACGGGGGGGGGGAGGGAGGGAAAGGAGACCAGGCCGGCGGAGACTATAGGGCGAGCGAGGGCGCGTGAGGGCTGCCAGCAGCCAGCCGAATGGCAGATCCTGAGGGGAGGGAAGAGGGCGGGAAGCCATTAGTCAACAGGGGAGCCTGGAGGACGCCAAACCCCAGCGCGGGACTCTTCCCCTTCTCTCCCCTACCCCCCACCACCCCGCTATCAGCCCTGGCACGTGAGTCGCCGGACTAGCCAGGGGCAGGCTAGCTAGCAAGGGGTTGCGGCACTTCCTCGTCCTTCTCAGCTCCTCTCTAGTAAAACTGTCTGTCGCAGGAATGTTAAAGCCAAATACCCCGGGACTTGCGTAATTTCTCTCTTTTCTTCTCCTCCTCCGCCTGCTCCCATTATTGCTAAGCAGACTAGAATGAGATCTCTCTCTCTCTCCTTAGCCCGCTCCCCCCCTCCGCCTGCGCTGCCCAAATGTAATTCCAGAAAAGGGACGCGCCATAAAAGTTCGTTTCAAATATTGTAGCTTGCTTAAGACTGAAGCTCTAGGGCAGGAGATGGAGAGGGGGGGGGGAAGAGAAAAAGGTGGTGAAATCGGGAATCCCCCCCCTCCAACAAACATCTGGGACGATGGGTGCTGTAACTCGGCGCAATTAAGCCAAACTGTTGAGCCAGCATCTTGTTTCTTGAGTTATTTGTCTAGAATGATATATCTAAACCTATAGCTCTTTGCTCAGGAATCAAAGCCATTTTTAATAAGAGTGAATGGGATTACAGGCTCACAGCAACATTCTGTATACTGCGTGCCTGCCCAAGTGGGAGGGTCACTAGTGATGACTCTCACTATTTAATAGATTAATAAGTAGTATGGGATATAAGTAGTATGTTGTGGGAAGCACCACCCCTTCTAGAGATTGAAATATTCTGGGAATATTAAAAGAAGTAGAATATTATATTTCCCCAAAGGAGAAATGGGGAAAGATTTTAACAGAAAGCAGCCCCAGCCATTCTGAATAGCCTCAAGCAGAAGCCTCAAGTCTTTAGAGATGGATATTTTGTACCTGTTAAGAAAGACTGGGCCAATCTACTCATAAACAAAACACACAGAAGGTTGGAGCTGATGGGATTAAGAATCTACATTCCCCCACCCAAATTCTAAGGACAGGACATGACCTTTAGGAGATAGTAGGATTTACCCACTACCATTAGAATAGCAAAAGACACAAGGCTCACTGCATTGCATAACCCCCTGGAGCATCTCAGTCACAAAATCCCAGAACCCTATAAAGATCCATGCATTCATCCAGCCACCCCAGAAACATTGCTGTTGTCGCTGAAGTTTCTGGAAACCAGATAAACCTTCTTTCCTTGCAGTCAGCCTCAATTTTATTTCCAGTGCCTTTCTCCCTGCTTGGAACCAGACCAGATTTTTCTTCCCATAGTATTATGCATCTGTTTAGAGTTTAGATCAGATTTATAAACTCTTCACTTAAAATTCTGGCACTATTTTCTTTCTCTAATTTGAATATGAGGAGAAACGTTAAGAAGCCCTGATGAAACCCATAAGGTACATTTGAACTTCATGCAATTTGTCCACTTGGTCTGAATTTTAGCCAAATCTGTATCCCACTCTACAAATGTGTCGATGAACAAGTAATGAAGATGGTAGATAGGAGTTCAGGGCCTCTCTGCCTTCTTCGAAATTCAAATATGGTTTAGCTGGAGAATAATACTACCATAAATTGCTATGGTACTTTGTAATCAAAATACCACTGTGCAAAAATACATTTTTAAATTGCAGAAATTTAAAATGCTTGTATGGGTTATCTCTAACAGTAAGAAATTTCAAAGTATGAAATATATTTTGGGCCAATAATGGACTTCAATGGTAAGTTATTTGATAAGAAAATCCTTTGGTGGGGCATATGAGAAATATTAATATTTGCATTTTTTTCCCTTTCTAACTTTAAAGTTGCCAGATTTATCCCTGAAAAATCTCCTATGATACCTACAAGTTATATTGCAAGCACAGAATCGGCAATGAATTAAGATGGAGGAACTAAATTTCCTCTACTGCATATATAAATTCAATAAATAAATAAATAAATAAATAAATACCAAGGATTAATCTAATGGAATATTCTATTAACAACACTAGCCAAGCGAATGCCTCTTTGAAACTACTGGTCAACAACCATTTTGTCATGTGGACTGTAATATATAATATATTCTCAGCAGACTTTTTCCATGCTGAATTTCAAAATAAATTGTTTTTTTTAAGATTAATTTATTTGTGATCCCATCTTTATTATTCTGTTCAATTAATGGCATGGTACTATATTTTAACTATAGTAGCATATTTGTAACAGTTATTGAGCAAAATCAGATTATTACTGTTCTCTAGTACAAATAACTTAAAGACAAAGAAAGTAGGCATGATAACTACCACAGGACAGCACACTGCAGGTTGAATCATGTTTGAACATGTCTTAACTTGAGCCCAGTCTCTTCCTGGAGATCAGTTCCTTATTGGTCTGGGGCCAGAACTCACAGTATAAACAATTTATATAATCTCTGTATTCAGATTAATATTATACTGATTGTAATAGCGTTGTGCTTACCTACATACTATTGCCATGCCAGAAAATTGTGTAAGTTCTCCTGATACTTTTTGCTGTGTTTGTGGTGAGTAAACATTTAGGTTTCAGAAATGAAACTTCACCCCACTTGTTAAAAGATGCTATAAACTTTATTTTGATTGTAAGACGAGTGACCCAGAGAATTGGGCCACCAACATTTGCTGTGTGACATGTTAGATTCATGCTATATGCAGTTTACCATTCCTACGGCATGGAAGAATTGATGTATCCTGATTTGTCATCTGCAATAAGGCCAGTTCCAAATGCTAAAGAGCTGCCTGTACCAAAACCTCCAGAAAAAAATGAGGTGTTTAGTCGCAATTAATTTAGTGGTGATGAAAATGCCTATGCAGAGCAGAAAAAGGAAAACACTAATTCCCATGCCATATTTTAAATTGTTGCTCTTCAAATGAGCCCCATTTGTTGAGGTAAGAGGATCTGAATGACCTTTTCATGATTGAGCTTGTTTTACATTGTAAGCTGAACTTTTAATTTTGAAATTAAAAGGTTAGATCTTCTCTTCCATGATACTTAACTCCTGACACACAAGCATGGCTGTATGATGAATTTAACAAATTCTTCCAAGTAGATAGTAGATAATAGAACTTTGTGAAGATATTTGTTCAATTATGGAAGCTGTCAACTATGAACACGATGTGAGTGACACTTGTTCATTGATTCCTTAAAAGCTATCTTCAATGAAAATAAATTACCGTTCATACAAATAACTAACAGCTAACTTGGAAGAGTCATGTAAGGACATGAAACTACTTCGGGTAAAAATCCAGTTTGAAAAATATAAATGGAATATCTGGAGATCTGAAGGTCATTGCACTTTTGCTCAGATAGCAGTTTAGGAATAATAGGAACAAATCTCATAAAAAACGGCCAAATGATACCTTGTTTGTTCCAGAAATAAGTGCAGTAAATAGTTTGTTACCCTGATATATGAAACATTGAAGTGATGGATAAAAGAAGAACTGGATTCATATACTCGAGGACTAAATTTCAAGGATTAGTGACATTAGGATTAGGGAAGGTATTTTCAGGTCCTCCGCTAATGTTAACAAAGATCACCAGTTGAATTAGAACTATAGGATTTCTTCTATCACCTCTGAAAATAACACCAAATGGTAAGAGTTGCATAAATAAAACTATTGGCTGTGAATAGCATCTTTTGCTGGCCATATAATATCTCAATTGTAGCTTCTGAAGAAGCTAGATCATAGAGATGCCTCTCCTGTAATGCGAATGCAACCTAGCTCATGAATTCTAAGAGTTATATGCAGGGCTGTCTATGGGCTGTAGGGCAGATGAGAAAAGCTGTATTGTAATGTAATGCAAAGTCCACCCTTTTGCACTTGTGTTATGGTGCATTCAAATAGGTACAATTGTGGCATGACATCATGAAGCATATTTTGGCATTCTAATGAAATGGACTTATATCTGCTATTGATGCTGTAGCTTATCTGATACTAGCAGTTGTTTTTCAAATATGGTTTATAAGCATTTCTATTTGCATGCACTTTTGCATTTTTAAAAAATAAATTGGAAGCTGTATTATCAGCACACATAGGTTTTCTCTGCATGCCAGTTACCAATGGTGCATTACTATCAAACTACAAATCCATGTCAGAAATGCGATTCTTGTTAATGTTAGTTGATATTTCTTAAGACTTTAAGACAGATGAACAGTTTTAGGTTTATCAGTAAAATTGAAAACCAAGTATATGTTTTCAATATATCATATTCCATCTTTACTTTCATCATTTACAAAGGATTTCTTATAAACATCTAAAGTTTTCCATAAAGTGGGTAGCTCATGCTTCAGAACTGTTTTGAATTAAGTGCTCTGGACTTTCCATGTGTGTAAGCTTAGCACAAAGCAGGGCTCATTAACATTTTTCATTTTTTCAGGCTTCTTTGTAAACCTGAAAACAGATGTTGCTGCTTTAATGAATCAAATCATCAAAGCAGTATGTCTTTAACAAGACTCTTAAATCAGCAGCATTACTTCTTTGACTGGTCTTTAGGCTTGCCTATAAAATGACAATTTTTAACGAATAGTAGAAGATTGCTGGGGTCATCCCAGCTCCAAAACATTTCTTCTGAATTATTTTCTAAGTGTGTGCTACTCTACTCTGAATATTGTTTAATGATATAGATATATATTTATTAGTAGATTCTTCCTGATTCTTACCACAACATTCAGGAATGTTCAGAATGGGGAGCCAAGGAAGCTACAGATCAAAGTCCCACCCTTTTATACATATGTACAATGTCAACGCACATAGAAAGGGAGAGGGCTTCAGTTCACAATTACACTTACCATCTGCCTCCGCCTCTCCCATTCCAGAATGCCTTTGATAACATCTGGACTAGGAAGGAGGGATTTGTCTTTAAGTGAAGAAAAGAATATGCAAGAAGAAGTTACTTATTACTGTTTTGGATTGCACACTAAGTTCACCTTTTGTATGAAATTGATTCAGAGTGCTTTTGCATTCTGTGTTTTTGTGTAGGCTGAAAGAAACAAGAAATGCAATTTTACCTTACTAGTAGGCTTATTTAATAGCACCTGAAAAGTAGCAATAGCATGTGGGTGAAATTATGTGTTTTCTGTATCTCAAGTACTCATTTATATAAAGGAAATGGGAAGTTGCTTTAATACCTTGGAACCAGGCAAATATTTTTGACAACTAAATTAAGTGTCCCTGTAAATAACCTTGAGCAATTATGTACTACAGCACGAACTGCAAGCAGATGTTTTAATGTACTAGGCACCGATATTGAAAATATGTTCAATATGTAAATGAGAGAACGCAAATTTAATTCTACTTTAATCTTAACATTGGTGTGATAGATTCCATCTCTGAGATTTACCCTCTTCATTGTGCTTAACAGATCAACTAAAGAACCACGAATACTAAGAGAGATTTATATGGATGGTAATTAATCATTGGTAGATGTATGCACAAGAACAAATGTAGACAAACTACAGGACCTTTTCTAACTTCTACCACTTAGCATGTATACAGCAATTGTAATTTGAATAATTTTACACTCAGTTGTTGTATCGGAACACCACCCTAAGGTAATTGGATCAATTTATGGGTTCTGAGGTTGAGAGACAGTGATTGTCCCAAAGTTACACCGTAAGAAGAACAGAATTTTGTGTTAAGTTTGTGTTTTAAGGATTAAATCATTACAATTGAAATGTTTGATTTTTAATTAAAATATTTAAATAGTATTCTGATAATATTGTATTGCTGCAGCAACAGTAATCTTTTTCAGCTAGTTATAGCATCATTGCCGAAATTAGATCAGAAGGCATGACAAGTGCCAAATGTCCTTCTTGGTCTAACGGGCTGGCTAGCAATCCCTGCTTTAGAAGATGCGTTCTCATATTTGCGGTGAATTCATAATATTTAGAAATGTAGTTTATTCCTTAGATTCTTATATATTAAAAACTGGGAAAAGTGTTAATTTAAGATCTTCCAGGCAAATCCTTTCTTCCAAGGATATCCAAAAAGAAGACATTTATGATAGACTGTCACTGGTCAGGCTAAATCTCCAGATTCTTTCTTACCTCGCTAGTTGAAGAGTTCTTAGCTTTTCTTACCAAGGTTTCTCTTTTCAGCCCAGTTTTATAAAAACAGAATTGTTTGGGATTTTTCTACTGAAACTATATAACTACAAACCTGAAACCCAACAGGCAGCAATGTAACTATATAATTTTACACTTAGATAACAGTTTAAAAAGTAATTATTGTAATTGCTTAGTAATATCAAGGCTGAAAAATAAAGTTCTCTGTGCTTTCCTGTGTGTTCAATTAAGATTTTATAGTATACACGTTATTTCCACTGTATATTCTTCGTCAATGAATGTAAACTTTGATGAAGAGTAAATAATTCTTCATATCAATAAACCAGAACTTGACGGGGAGGGTGTCACAAAATGTATCTTATTTAGATTACAGTGGATAAAATCACTTAAATTATATATAGAGGGTGTTATCTGTAGCATGTTCTTTCAACTGAACATGAGTGTATTTTGATATTGATAACTAAAATTAAGATTATAAATGAACATTACAGTTTCATACTATGTTGCTGAATATGAGCACAATTTTAATTTAAACTGGAAACGACAGAAGAATTAATTTTATGTTTCAGAGTCCTATCTTTGTGCAAAAATGAGGAACTGTTTTTCTTAATTTACCAATTTTGTTAACACAGAAAACATGTTATCAATATTATATTCATCTATTTTCCTCATATTATGGGCTAAATTTTAACCCATTTCTTGAAAATCTTAATAGTGAAATTAATAAGTATAATTAAAAAACATCATAGGTCTCCGGTTCTAGCTATACATGTATTAGGATTATTTCCAATTATCTTAATTCTAAATATATGGATATAATCCTAACACAATAAGAATTAAGACTCACTGAATTTGAAGATGTTTACTTCAAAATAAAGATGTATAATTACATTTTAACTACTGGCACATTTTACGTTAATTTAACTAGCTTAGGTTAAGTTAAATGTCCAAATCAAAAAGAAGCAATGCTCCTAAATCCTATTGCTTTCTGTCTAATTTCAGCCAATTCAAACTAACATTTTCCATCTTTTTCAAGAGGGCATAGATATATCTAATTTTCTTTTAGACCTGACCACCACCATGCTATACAATACTAATATGACTAATATGCATGTTTCTTCATTAAGGTAGATAAAGTGGAATGTATTAGGAAATTTGATTTTACACGGCAATTATTTCTATTTTATATTTTCTCTAAAATAATCAACAATGATGGAGGATAACAATAATGGAGGATAATTTTAATATTTTTATCGAATATTTGATTGAATAAATTACATTACCTCTATTGATTACACTTTCACTATATGTTGAAATGTTCCAAACAGATATATCGTTATTTATTTTATTTTATTTTATTTTTACATTTATATACCACCCCATTCCGAAGACTCGGGGCGGTTTACAGCTTATAAGCAATACTCTTACATCACATGCCATTATCACATGCCATTACTTAATTGCAGGACTGATAAACGTGTACCACCCTTTTTGAATTTTATTGCAGACAATATGATGAAAAAGCAGGGTAGGATTATGTTATTTTTATTACTGATCTACTCCAATAAATATTGCTACTTTAAAAGAAGAGATATGTTGCTAATTGCAAACTAATGTCTTTAGAAGTTGTGTCAGCTTTGTATAACATGAAATTAAAACTGAAGGAAAATGGGTTCTTTTATGCAATTACTTCAAACCAATTCTTGTGATATTCAAAACTGTCATCTTTATTCCACAAAGCTGACCTAAATTAACACTAAATATGTTAGTGTGTGTATGTCTAACAAACAGATGTAGTATTCCCAACAATGGTTTAATACTTCTGTTCATGGTGGTCTTAAAAAAAAAAGCTTCTTAACTGTGAAAGAGAACTTGCTATTCCAGTTCTGGGGGGGGGAAATCACAGGCTAAAATCAAGCCAAGGAAGATTTTTATAGGGGAGAACTAGTAGAGAAATAGAATGGAACTACTGTATCTGAGTGGCACAAATCCACACAGAGGTTTATATATCTCTTTGCTGCCATTTAGTATTTTGCAGCCTATATATACCAGCTATAGGAAAGGGTTAAGCAGTCTACCCATCTGCAGCTTATCTGACCTACAAACTGTTTCATGTATAATGGCAAGGTTATGCTGCCAATTTATTAAGAAGAACCTTGCTTGCAAAATGTAGGCATCTCAGTAAATTACATTCCAAGAAGACTCCCGTGCAATATATTTCATCTTATATCAAGGGGAAAGGGGCGAAGGGGGGGTTCTATGTCTATATGGAGAATTAGATGGCTTAGGGTGGAATAAAAGTTGGACTGCTCCCTTCCCCTCTTCTCTCACTCGCTCACAGCAGCTGAATAGTTTTTTCTAGGTTTTTCTCTGCAAAAATATCTTAAGCATCTCCTTGAAGCCAGAATGCTGTGCTCAAAGGGTTCAGCTCCAGGTTGGCTGAAAGATTCCAAGGGGTGAAGTCTGATCATCTGTTCTACTCTAGACTGTCCACACAAACTTACCTGCATATGCTATGGAAGCTGTCATTCTGTCACCGCCTCATCTGACACTTTGGGTCTTGCTATTCCACAGAGAGGCAAGCACTTTGCTCTTTTGCTACCAGGCCAAGGCATGATGGATGGAGAGAGGGTCTGATCTGCAGAATGCAGTGCAAAATTATCTGAGGGACAGTCTCTTGCCAGTCACATCTACCCGAACCACTAGGCAAGGAATGTTGCGGGTCCCATTCCCTAGGGCAGTGATGGTGGATCTTTTTGGCATCGAGTGGCCAACGCGCATGCAGCCCCGAGCATGCATGTGCTCCCCCACATGCGCTCCACCCCCATGCATGTGCTCCACCCCTGCGCATGCAGGGCAGAGACCTGAAGACCAGCTGGCCAATGGGAGGCACGCACGCACGCACAGCGGAGCCAAGCTGGGGCGACAACACTCGTGCCCACAGAGAGGGCTCTGCATGGCACCTATGGCATGCGTGCCATCGGTTTCGCCACTATGCCCCTGGTACACCTGGTGGGACCCAGAAGAACGGCTTCTCTGTGGTGGCTCCCTCTCTCTGGAACATCATTCCCCAGAGATTAGAATGGCCCCCACTCTAACATTCTTCCGGAAGGCCCTGAAGACCTGGTTCTGCCAGCGGGCCTGGGGAACCCATAGCGGGATGAACCCCATCAAATGGCTTGTGTGATGTGTTGTCACCAGGGTGTGGGGGGGTATTATTTTATTAACTTATTATTTGATTATTTTCTTTTATTATTTTTTTTTATATATATGTTTTTATATTCCTGTAAGCCGCCTTGAGTCACTGTGTGCAAATAGGCGGCAATATACATTTTCTAAATAAATAAATAAAATGGAGCTTATAGATCCCACTGAGATTGGCATGTTTCAACAACCGTGCTCTAAGATAACCCAGGCATTGCCTGACCAATTTTTTTTCCTTCTCAATTGAATCATGGAAGCGTATGTTTTTTCTTCTTCCTGAAAGCAATTAAGAAATAAAGTTCAAACTGAGAGGGCTAAGGGTGGAAAGAATTAAGCAAAGTAAAAACTGGCTGGAACCAGAAGGGAAGAAGCACATTTATGCCTCTCAATCCTCCCCAAAAATCTGACACCAAGTACTGGTTACCTGACATAATATCCAAGGTAATGAGAAATTGAATTTTTGACACCGCACAGATCACACTGAAACTTCATTTGCAGTGATCTGCATCAATTAAAACGTTTTCAAATATTTGTCATCTAATTATTTGATTTCGCTGATGTTTATGGTTTTAACTTTTCCCAAATAGGGCGTGGATTGCAGAAGTAGATTATGCACTTTTAAAGTTTACTACAGTGAGGGATGGTGAATCCCAGATAACACTTGCGAGTGGACTAATTCTTTTTAGTATCTAGGAAGGTTGATTTGGGGTTAGCAATACCAGCCTGTGCGTCTGCTTGCTCACTATCTGAAAAATTAAAACTGGATGATAAAAGTTACATTGTCCTTACTCTTTTTAACCTTCCAAAGAAAATTGGACATCTTCCCATTTCGGGGAATGCTAGTTTCACTTGGGCATAGTTTCAATAAACTATCATTTTTAAGTGCATAGCATGCCTTTCTATGGAAACAGAAAGATAATCAAAGTCGTTGCCAAGAAAAGAAACCTTCCCTGACTTAGTTTTCAGAATCCAAAAAACTGAATAATTTGTTCTGCATCATGCAGAGCAATTGAGTCAGAAACTATTCTTAGCACATAGTTTTGTTACATTAATATGCAATTCTAAACACACCTATCTGGTAGTAAGACTTTTTGAAATCAACATGACCCAGGATAGGATCATGCCAAATATTTATAGTATCGCTAAGTGTATCAAGACTGGGTTTTCACTTCATCTGGAATTAATCACAACTTGAATTACAATCACATTTAGTTTTATTTAACTGGGATGTTTTTGGCATCACAGTTAAATAAAACTCTTGTTATTTCACTTGGAATATAGCCATTGTTATATATTGAAAGTAGTATTGCAACTAACTTTTAGAAAGCAAGGGAAGTTAATTTCTTTTAAATATCTAAATACTTTAGAGATGTGAAATCAACCTAGTATTTGTTTGCTCCATATTAAGATTTCTAGATATTAATATCAATCGCTTGTGTAAGCTTGAAACCTGTAGCTCAAGATTGAACAGCAGATAAGCACTGTGCTAAAACTCACTTTTCTTGTTTCCTAGCACCAGCTTTATTGAAATCAACCTAGTGGCATGCATACAATTTCAGTCTTTCATTTGTTCTTGTTCTTTATTATACTCTCCACTTGAGATTGGAGAGTGGGTGGACATAGTCATTTTCTGTTGTTCGTCTGATGTAAAATCTATTACTACACATTCTCTGCCTCTCTCGCTCTCTAACACACACACACAGACGCATGCACACACTGATCCCAATATTGCCTAAGAAATGAATCTCTGGTAGAATAAGAAAGAATCCTAAAACTCTGGTGCACGGAACCTAATATACATAGGAATACAGGTAGTCCTTGACTTACGACCACAACTGAACCCAAATTTCTGTTGCCAAGCAAGGCAAGTGATTTTTTTTTGCCCTATTTTATAACTTTTCTTGCCACAATTGTTAAGTGAATCGCTGCATTAGTAACATAGTTGTTAAGTGAAGCTGGCTTTCCCATTATTTTTGTTTGTCAGAAGGTCTCAAAAGGGGATCCCGTCACCTCAGGACACTGCCGCCGTCATAAATGAGGAAGTTGCCAAGCGCCTGGGTTTTGATCAGGTGACCGTGGAGATGCTGTCACGGTTGCGTGAAAAATGGTCGCTTTTTTCAGTCCCATCGTAATTTCGAACAGTACTAAACGAATTGCTGTAAGTCGAGGGCTCCCTGTACTAGATTATTTTAAACAAAACTCTTGGCCATTTCCAACATTCACAGGGCAACTTGCACTAACTGTAATTGTTAACAAATAATTTAAGTGTAATGATTGGTGTCCTCTCAACCTACCCATTGGGAGCCACTTTTACAGCAAGCAGGAATTTCACCGCTCTAAAATGGAGCTTTTGGATGCCACTTTCTCTCTGTGACAGTTTTCATTCCTTTGTAAATACAGTTGCAACAGTTCATTTAGCGAGTGTTCGAAGTTATAACGGCACTGAAAAATAGTGATTTATGACCATTTTTCACACTTACGACTATTGAGGCATCCTCATGGTCACATGATTTACATTCGGATGCTTGACAACTGACTCGCATTTATGATGGTTGCAGTGTCCCGGGGAGTCATGTGATCCCCTTTTGCGACCTTCAGACAAGCAAAATCAATGGGGAAGCCATATTCACTTAACAACCGTGTTACTAATTTAATGACTGCAGTGATTCGCTTAACAAGCGTGGCAAGAAAGATAATAAAATGGGGCAAAACTCACTTAACAATTGTCTTGCCTAAAAACATAAATTTGGGGTTCAATTGTGGTCATAAGTTTACTTTTATTTAAATCTAATTAAGAGACAGGCTAACAGTGTATCTTAAACTCAGAATTATTCATTATCTAAGTTAAGCCAGGAAAATACGGTTTTCTAGACTTGCTTGCTGCAAATAATTTTATACTGTAATAAATGTTAGCTTTCTACAGTGGGCCAGCTATTTTTTTAAAATAATTCATTACTTTTAGGTATACTAAACTATTTATATATTTATTTATTTATCAAATTTGTGTGGCCAACCATCTCACAAAAAGTGACTGGGTAGTGTATAATATGTAATTGAAACACAAGAAATATATAAAAAAGCATTCATAATTAAAAGCATAGAAAGAACAAGAGAGGACAATGTTAACCACAATAAGGAAAGCATCACAAGATCTCTCCAATCTCCTGGGACACACGGACACACACACACAGACCACGGGCTTGATGGTATAGCCAGGCCTTGAGGGACTTATGAAATGTTAAGAGGAATGGAGTTAACCTCATTTGCAGGGAGAAAAATTCCATAATAAGACTAAAGAGAATATTTGTGTAAGGATAGCTAGCTTTTGATTTAAATGTAATCAGGGATAGCATTACATATGAAATCATTTGTTTATATTAAATACTAGCCATACTATTAGTTGATGATAAACCAGACCTATGCTACACGTGGCCCACTAATCAGCCTTATGTGGCACACAGGCATTTTTAAAAAGTCAACACATTGTGGGAGAAGGAGTGGCAGAACCTTGGGGTGGAATCAAAGAAAACTCAGCCTAGAATCTTTATGTAGACACAAACAGATTAAGTCCAACCCCTTTTGAATTTCATTGATGTTTATCTAATGCCAAGACTGTTAGTTGAGTAGATTCTGTGCATAGGCATGATTAGTAATAAATCCATTTAATTGGAACTTCACGTGTGGTCCTGATCTTTCATTCCTGACAATACATTCATTCCCACCAACCCAAAAGACTTTGGGATAGAGAAGATGATGGGTATCTGTAGTGCTTCAGTACCTCATAGCCGCTACCAATGTTAGCACTGCTGTCAACCCTGAAGCTGGCCTGACTGAGCCATTTTGTCCGCTTCAGTGTTGCCACACTGGAGCTGAGAGGCAGGGAGGTAGGATTTGAGATAGAGGGATTTCTGTAGCCAAAACAAAATATTTTCTCTTGGGAACCAAGGACATTCTCACACCTGATCGGAAGAAGGAGGAGTGATGCCATCCGGTTGTCAAACAGCACAGTGATTGGACCATTTGATTGATTTCTTTGAAAAAGTAGAAAATCTTTTACTTTTAATATTGTTGTGGCCTGCCAGCCACCAGTGGAACTGGTAGACTTGGACGAGGAGGAGGTTGGGGAAGAACTTGGGCCAATTCTGGAGCCTGGGGAAGGCTCTGATGGATGCTCAGTGTCAGACACAGAGATAGAGCCAGGACCCTCTGGCATTTCCCAGCCAGAGAGGCAGCTGCCTCTGGAGTCAGAGATCAGTGAGGAGGAACAGCTGGGGCCTGTTCCAGATGCGCGTATGCGCAGAACAGATAGGAGAGGTGAACAACAGAGGACAATGAGCTGGCTCGGGAAGCAAAACAAATGTGGACGCTGACTGGCCGCTCACTGGCTGGGGAATAACTAGGAGGAAAAGTGAGTGGTTTGGTTGTAGCAGACAACTGTTCGCATTTCTAGAAAGTTTGCTCCTTGTGTGTTTCCTGCGACAAAGACTGCCTTGCCAGAACTGAGGTTTGTCTGTTTCTCTGATTTAATTTGCAGCCTTCTGGCTGGGAGCTCACAGCCTTGCATTTATCATAACGAGCTAATAAGGACTATTGCTTCCGTTAACTCCTTGCAGGACTCTTGCCTGGGCTTTCTGTTGGTAAATGAAGTTAATTTCCAATGTGCAATTAAAGAGGGTTTTTTCTTTGCAGGGAGTCTGTTTCTTGCTTCTGGGAAGGCCGGGTCAGAACAAATATGGTGAAAACCACAGGAGTTTTCAGAGTCAGTTTTCACCAGATATGTGCCAATATATTTCCAAAAAATGTAATCTTTGAGGAATTCAGTTGCCTCGGAGTCTTGCTTGCAATGGATTTATTACTTGGAATCCTGACAACTGCCTCTGCTCTGCTAGCCATCAAATAGCTGATCAGTACACCAGGTATTCCTTTGAAGCCCACTATGATTTGTAATTTATCAATGTGGCTTTTCCACTCTACGAGTTGTGCAGGCCAGCAACAGACATTCCCTAGTAGCTCTTAGAGTTAAATGATGGCCTGGATTAAGCAACAAAGCAATTGGGGTTAAAAATAAGGTTCCCATATTTGGATAAATTAGTGATATTTGCAACAATCCATGAATAAATTAATACAACTCGGCAAGAAAGAACAACAACTTCTTACGGCAATATTATAAGAGTCACATAAAGTTTCCTTAGATAGATACAGGTAGTCCTCAACTTACAACTATTTCTGTAGCAACTGTTCAAAGTTACAACAGTGCTGAAAAAAGGCACTTATGACTGGTACTTGCATTTACAACCGTTGCAGGTCACATGATCATGATTCAGGCTGTTGGCAACCAGCATGTATTTACAGTGGTTTGAGCATCTGAGGGTCACGTGGTCGCCATTTGCGACATTCCCAGCCAAGCAAAGTCAATGGGGAAGCTGTATTCACTTAATGAGTGGATTCAGTTTCTCCTGTAAAAAGTAAGCTACAGTGACTAAGCTCATGGGGAGTTTAATAGCCCTGCCCTAAAAGAACCAAGAACAATAATGTATTTGCTTGAGCTGACACTAATCATAAATTGAAAGAAATAAAAGCTTATTAACATTTGAAAAGCAGAGCTAATTTGCTACACTAATTTTACTCTTCAAGTATGATAGAATGTAATTTTTTCATTATAGATATTACAGACAAAAGCAACAGAAAATAATGTTAACTGAAATATTTAGTATTTTTTAACCAAGAACGTTAATTTACATGCTTGTCTGACCTTTTCAAAGTCAAAATTAGGTATAGCAGTTGACTACAACGATTAGGAATATGAAGACAGCTGCTGTTTTGCAGTTTTTCATCTAAGGTTAGATCACTGTCCTTGTACAAGTATAAATGAGCATTTGCAAATAAGTAGTCTTACAATCATTCTTTTTTTAGCATTTCAAGTTTAATTGCTTGAAAGTTGATCTACTTTATAGGAATATTTGTGAAGAATCTTGGCAGATTTACTTTAAAAAGGAAGAAATATGTAAAGTAGCAGGAACTGCCTGATTGTAACTTCAAGTCCAGGGTTAAAGGACAAAATGTAGAATAACCTGCAAAACACCAGAATCTGGTTTTCAATTAATTTTGGGGGCTAATAACATGCTGATACATTTACATTAGATCTTTTTTACACAGTAAATAGCATTTTTATCTGTCACTGGGCAAACAGATATGAGTTATAGAAGGAATAAAAACTTCATATTGGCAGATAAGAATGTTTGTGTCTATAAGCAGAAATGTTACTTCTACAAATTAGAAATCATAATATTACAAAAAAGGTTTATCATAGTGCTATAAATGTGAGAGACATAAACATGTTTTAATTGTTTATTGTATTCAAAACTATGAGGATGGGGGTGTTGGAAGTTAGAACCCACCCCTCTCCTAGAAAAATGAAATATTTTAGGATATACAAAAAAAGTCAGAATATTTTCCCTAAAAGAGAAA
>JANHFL010003696.1:54907-70582 GCA_032468155.1 Oxyrhabdium leporinum | reverse complement strand
TTATAAGCTGTAAACCGCCCCGAGTCTTCGGAATGGGGCGGTATATAAATGTAAAAATAAATAAATAAAAATAAAAACACACAATATTTGGATTTTTTTACTACATCATGTAGTAAAATGCTGCTTCTGTTTCACGGTATTTGAAGTACATACACCAATCATTATATTTCTCATATATAAATTCCTCCTATGTAATGAACACAAAAGAAATATGGCAAAAACAAAAGAAATATGCTAACCAAAAGAAATATGGCAAAAAAAGCAACTAATTGTCCTACACAGTACAATAGCAACATCAGTTATAATTTTATTTAAAACAGAAAGATAGTCAGCAAGAAAAGTACACACAATGAGAGTATGTCAGTATACCACTCCTGATAGCTCACAATTTAAGCACTACAAAAAGCTGGGTAATTTTTTCCTGAAATATAGGTATGTGAATTGCTACTGTTACAGTACTATTCATTTTTATTACCTGGCAATATTTCCAGTATTGTTCTATTTTATTGTTCTATTTTATTTCACAGTTGAATTTTTTGCCTAAAAGGAACAGGGAGACTGAGTTTTTGCATCGAGTCCAGACCTACTAGGTGGCATTCAAACAACTGTACTCTTCACTCCCCCTCAGGGCAGATTCTACAGTATTGGCAAGATGCAAGATGCCTTCCTGGTTTAGTTGAACTGATATTTTTTCACTTAAGATCTTTAAGGTATTACTTACATCTTACAACATTTTCCCTTAAACCAATTCAGTAATGTATTTGGTAATATAGCAACAATAAAAAGCAACAAGTGAATTATGTGTTCTATGATTAAGTAATTTACAAATGATGCTCTTTTTTTCCTCCAGTCAATTTTGTTTGATTCTCTGAGACTGCCTGCACAAGTTCCTGAAGCCTTCTCTGCAAGCAAGAAGTGGTTTGGCCTTGTACCTCCTTTCCAAGACTGAGACACAATGACTAGCTCAGGGTTATGCGGCTGGCTTTGTGCCTAAGGCAGGACTAGAATTCACAGCCCTCCAGTTAAACCCTGATGCCTTAATCACTACCCCAAACTGGTTCTCTACATAAATGATTTATTGGTATATCCTAAAATTAGCTTGAATTATGTTGATTTTAATGTTTTTGCTTGAGTACTTTTCAAGAAATGCATTTCTTTTTTATTCATACATTTGTAAACCACCCTTCTAAAATCCAGATTTTTTTAAAAGTCATTTTTCAAGACCATTTATCATAATAGCAGTAACATATTATGAACTAGTGCTAAATTTCATCTTCCTCCAGGTCTTACAAGACAGGACACTCATTTATACATAAAATTTATAAAACATTTACTCTTATTTCAGAAGCATCCAATAGTTTCTTTTGGCTTGAACCATCTGAAGGGGTGGTAGAAAGGTTATAACTACAGTAATTTTCCATGCTATATGATATATAATAGTGATTGAATATTTATGGAAGTATTGAATTGGACCTAGCCATTCATAGATTAGACCTATTAAAATAACCATTGAAATCAGTGACTAAATCTGAATTAGATTTATATTTGGTTTCCCCTCTTCTGTGTTAAGAATTATTACTATATCTTTCATTCTGCAATCTTCCATCTGTCTTATTTTGCAGAAAAAGCCAACCAATCTTAAGTAATTGTTAACATTTTCCACCTGCACAGAAAAAGGCAGGTGAGTCTAATATTTTAACATCCATAACTTCTTTAAGGGTAAGACTGTCAAATGTTGTTTTTTTACACTTACTTGTCCAGCTGTCAGGTTAATTTCATTGTAAGAGTAATTACTGTCAGTGTTCTGAATTACATTGCACAAGATGTTTGAAGAGGAAGATTTTAAAAACTATACTACTAGGTTGTATTTTAACATTTTTCTCAGATGAATCTTCCTTGGTTACTCATCACATGGACAAACCATTTAGACAAATATCATGTAAATGTCACTCTAGGACTACCAGGACATTCATTCCTAAACTGCTTTGGCTGATGACCCTTCCAAGTGAGAGGTTCCAAATGGTCTTGTACACATTCACCCAAAAGTCTCTAGGCAAAGGCAACTTTTAATTTATTAAATAAGCAGAAAACATGGCCCTGCTCCAAACTTATGATCAGTGCACCTTTGTATTTTTAATTCGCATCTCCTAGGACACTTATTTTGTAGTTATGTTTACTTTGTTATTCAATATTTTGTTTACTTAGTCTTTAAACTCTAGCATTACCTCTTAATCAAGCCAACCTCACTCTGACATTTGTACAATGGATAGTAAGCAGGCCTGGATACTTGATGCGTATAACTATACAATAGACGTGTAATTGGAAAGCAGAAGTGTACTTTTAAAAGCAAATCATGTAAGACATTTCAAGTTTTATGTGCTCATAATCATTGCAGAAAATGCTAAACGGACATTAAGCATCACTATGTGAAATTGTCCTCAGATTTTTTTCTAAGGCAAAAGAAGAAACTTTAGTGGTTATCTTGCTACAAAGCTGAATTAACACCAAAACTAGCAGCAAGCCTGATCTATTTGCAAAACATGGATAGGTTTCTTTCCTGCAACATAAGCTAGTCAGCAGTCACAAAATCTAAAATTCAACCCAGGACTAGGGACAATATTTGTGCCAGATGTCAGATAATATTGTCACAAGAAAAGTAATCAGTTTTTAGAATGATTTAGCCAGGCACACACAAACCATTTTGAGGAAGTTCAGAAACCAGCAAAAGTAGGCATATAACAAAATGGATCTGAAACACACATAATTAAACAACTGCTAGGGAAAACTGGACAAATAGCGAGAAAATTCCAGAAATTTACTTAAGAAAATATTATGGGCTAAATATAAATCAGGAGAAAACAGAACTGATGGTGAGCTATAAAAATAAAATCATGGTATCATGACAACAAGTGAAATATCTCAACAGTATGAATTCCAGTGGCTTTTTGCTGAATGATATATGGGATCATAGCATAGAAATAAGGAGCACAGTTGAACATGCAAAAGCAATCTTTCAAAAAATAAGTGAAATTGTAAGATTGGTACGTGGTTGGAGGAAAGTACACCTTTGTGTTGTCAGTTCTTTTGTGATGTTCACGAAATATGGACTGATAGGAGATTACATGTAAATCTATGTAAAGGAAGGCTTATATATTACGTATAGAAAAAGACAAGTAAAGAAACTGCCATTGTTTAAGCTCTAGATAAAGACACATCTGTTTAACTATAATAAGGATGTTTGCTGTAATCTTAAGATAAGGGAACAAGGTAAAGAATATAGAAGGAAGGAAGGAAGGAAGGATTATATAAGAGGAAGATGTGTGTGCTGATAGAGTAGTAGCTATTGTAATAAATTAACACTCCATTGATAATGATTGGGTAAATTTTTAAACTAAAAATCCCTATCAAAAGTAAGACAAAGGACAGTTTTACAAGGCTGCCCATCAAAAGCTGAAACTTTGGATTGAATAAAAATATTTCCTTTGACTCTTCACTGATTGTCTGGGGATTTTGATTATATTCCCCACTTGGCAAACAGAGAAAAAAAGAAAGGGTTTAGTCTTTCTGACATCGTTCTGATGCCACTACTATTTCTCACAATTGTGTGATGGGATTTTAATATTTTATATTTCAACACAGGCTGGCAAATAATTTTGATTTTGTGGATTCTCTCAGAAAGGTTATCTTGATGACTATCCCACATTTCACTGATTTAAGAGATAGTATGAAATACAGTATTATATAGTATTTTGCTGTTTAGACTGCTTCCATCCATCAGAAGACCTGAGAGGTATGTGATTCCACTTTCTGTGTCCTGAAAATATACTCTTGACCTCCGTAATCTCCAGAGCAAATCTGTAAGAGGCTTCAAGGGGATGGAGAGAGGAAAACATTCTGTCATCTTAATAGAAGTCAATTTATCAATAAAGGAGAATATTTGTGCTCAGGATTGAAATGAGGGATCCTTAGTGCTCTCTGAGTTTGGTCGATTTCTTGAAGACGTTTCATTACCAAACTAGGTAATATCATCACTACTAGAAGGGAGTGGAGTTTGCTTATTTTTATATACTAGTGGCTTGCCATGTCAGTATTGGTGGGAATGGACTCAGTCGTTCCTTCATTGGGCTGTTGTCTACTGTTAGCTTGTTTGTTTGCATTGGTAGTTCCTTGATCGGAATGTTATTTATTTCTTGATTGTTGGTCTAGTATTAGTCTTGAGTGGCATGTAGATATTGTTTATCTCTATGTCCCTCTTGATGGCCTCTTTGTCTGAGTGCCAGGCTTCTATGAATTCTCTGGGACTTAGGCACTTTATTTGATCAATTATGGATTTCCTTAGTATGTGACCCAACACTGTAGTTAATGTTATGTATGAAAGCAAAATTGCAATGGGTTTTTGCCAAGAGCAAAAAACAGCTCCTCACCTTAAGATCCAATTAAACTGATTTATTGCTAAAAAGTCTACACACCGGAATCTTCTCAACTGACAGTTAGCACTTGCTCAGAGTTAGATAAGGGTCAACGGAAGTCAAGGGAGGTTAGACATAGTCCGCTTATGGCTACATAGGGATTCAAGGCTCTTTTAGCTCCGCCCCGCAGATTTTGTCATTCCTTCTCCGTTCTACCTATAACCCTATGCTGCAATCTGTACTCCAAATGGAAATAGGTGATACTTATAAATATTTATCAGTTGCACAACTTTTTATTACGTTGTTTCTTCATAAAGATTACATGGATTACTTTGTATTCAAATCATTCTGCAACTTATAATGCTCCTGACATTCTTAAGGTGTGGCTTTGTACAGATAATGATCATTTCCTGAACTGCACTTTCTGCTATTTTTGTACCAAGAACAAAACTAGATTAAATTTATGTAGGATAATCAGATACTAGTTTTTTTATCAAATAATTTAATGCTCATCAGCATCATTCAAGGAACGTTTTCACTCAGGAATATTTTAGTTAGTTTTTCATGCTAATGTCCTGAAAGCCACATTTTTAGTTGGGAAGTTTTATCAAAGTACAAAATCTCTGTTCCGAATGGCCATATTCTTTATCTAAATTTTCTAGCCATGTTCAAGCCTCCCTCAAGGATAATATTACAGATGTATCTGTCCCTAAACTCTGTAGCACCCTCCCATGGCGTATAACCAACCACTCGTAGTTATCCTTCTCAGTAGGAGGCTCACACAAATTTACCTATGCAGTGCACCGTAAACACTTTCTCACCGTCTCCAACTTCCAGCACCTTCTGTGTTGAAGAAGTTTATACTGTAACTCAAAAAGTTCATAAAATAGAATAATGTCTGTAAATTCTTCTGAGGATAGATTGAATACACTCTTTTCAGAAGTTGCAGACAGTTTATACTGGCTAAAGTCCGTAACTCAGAAGTTCATAAAATAGAATAATGTCTGTAAATTCTTCTGAGGATAGCTTGAATACACTCTTTTTTTTTAGAAACTCCTAAATTCCAATTGTTTATTTTATTTCGTTGTCATATGCAGACAATTAGAAATAAGGATCGAAATTTACACAGCAAAGATATAAGCAGGCATCATCTTTGGCATTAGAAATGAAGCATCCTTTCTGCTTCACAGAATACAGCCAGAAACCCCACATCCCTTGTCCTGTTCAGTTGTTCACCATGTTATAAAATAAGTCATCTAGGATTATATGCCCTCAGAAGAACCTAATTACATAAATGTTTTGCACATTTGAGCTCGCAATGGTTTTGAATCAAGGTGTGAGCTAAATGGCAAATAGAAAAGAAAAATGGATTAATTAAACTTATCTAGCCTTACACTTTCTGCATCATATTTAAGAGCCAATAATATGAAGAACAATTGTAAATTAATCTGAACAGATACCTATTTAACAATTTATTCCAAACCGGAATAATTAATTCAATCACAATGATCAATAGTTGAAAGCTGAATGCTAGTAGCAGGAAGAAGTCCCCTCCAGATATTTTGATGTTCAACACCCATCAGTCCCAGCTACCATAGTCAATAGTAGGTGGGACTTGTACTACCCAAAATACAGAAACTGATTATCTCTGCCATATGACATTATGAAAAGAACCATTTAATTATTCACACCACTTAAATCGTACCATTACAAATAATCCTTGACTTACAACAGTTCATTCAGTAACTGTTCAAAGTCACAACTGCACTAAAAAAGGACTTCTGACCATTTTTCATACTTACGACTGTTGCAGCATCTCCATGATGATGTGATCAAAATGCAGATGCTTGGCAACTGACTCATATTTTTGATAGTTGCAGTATCCTTTTGCAACCTTCTGACAAGCAAAGTCAATGGGGAAGTCAGATTCACTTACCACTGCGTTAGTAACTTAACAACTGCAGTGAGTCACTTAAAAACTGTGACAAGAAAGGTCGTAAATGGGGGAGGGGAATCCACTTAACAATTGTCTCACTTAATAACAGATATTTTGGGCTCAGTTGAGGTTGTAAATTGAGGACTATCAGTATTATAACTAGAAATAACTAGAACTAGTACATTTGGAAGAGGCTGATACTTTCCTCACTGCCTTCGTAGATGGGAAGAAATACAATTTCCTTCCAGCAAATATTAATTACCTTCCTTAAGCATGGGGGCCAAATGTCTCCTGATTATTTTAATCAGAAATGGCAAGAACGGCAGAATCAATGGTAGCCCTTACCTCTGCAAATGTGACTTCATCATTTAAATTCTTAGCAAGAAAAGTACAGGTTGTTACCATAGTAGCATCATCATACTTTTTCCCTGATGCTAAAGTCCAAGCTAACACAGATCTGAGCAACTTTATCATCAAAGGATGCTGCAAACCATTCACAGTGAGCCAGCGATTGCTCTGAGAACATGCACCAAAAAAGCAGACAATGAGGCCTGTACTGTACTGAGACACAATGGAAGGAAAGAAGCAATCATCATAGTCTCCACCAGTTCTGAATAGAGCTCCGAAAGGATTTAAAAACATGCTTGATCTCATTCACCCAAGATTTCTTCTGTGGTCCCGCCCAACTCATTACCTGCAGTTCCTCAACTTGGCTCTGCAGTAAGAAGGAGAGAACAGTAATGTCTATTGTTGAACTGCCAGTAACCAGTCAATAGTTACTCCCAAATAGTTTCTTCCCACCCAACTCACATATTCTTTAGGGATAGGCCCAAACACCCATAAACATCCATTAATCTAGAGAAGGAGGCTTCACCTTTCTGCACATACTCATACATTGATGCAAGCAAATGTCCACCACCACCACCCCGTCAGAATGGAAAGAATAAAGTGAGCTCCGCCTTCAGGTCTAAGGGCTTCCCAAAGGTATCAGCAGCCAGATTTTTCTAACAACTTAGCTTGATGAGCAAATGGAATAAAATTCGTGGGGTCCTTGGTGCTCTCTAAGCAGGGTTGTTTTCTTGAAGACATTTCATTACCCAACTACGTAACATCACCAGTGCTACAAGGTGCTTCTAGAAATGTCTTCAAGAAAACAACCAGCCACAGAGAGAATCAAGGACCTCACAGTTTAACCCGGAGTTACAAATATTATCTTCTATTGGAGTAAAAATCCCTGACTGTAAAGACAGGATGTTGACCATGAGCAACGAGGGATTCCAAAGCTTAAACTACTTCAGAAGAAGACCTGAATAAATAACTAGGCAGACAAGTGGGAAGTCAAGTCTCCTTCCAAATCAACTTCTTTATCTTCTGAGATTGCTGCAAATTGCCCTCTGCTACTTCTGAAAGATAACAAGACCAAGAAACCTGGGCTATTTTAACTATTTTAAAAATGAAACTGAAAAATGAGATAAATCTGAACAGTTTTGTCCTATTACTGTTTCTTTTCCTTATCCCACATACTTTTAGGAAGCCACACTATAAAAAGTCCTTGAAAAGGCTCCTGTTGACAGATAGGCTGTATCCTAGAATACAGCCAACAAAACTGGGCATAGAATTGTGCTTTTGCTGTGAAAAAGCAAGGTAAAGATCTCACAGACAGTATACACCAACATACCTGACTCGCTAGTATCAAAAGTTGAAATAATTTTAATTCAAAGACCAAGCTAGAGATCATTGACAGGGATTATAGTTGAAGAACTTTATCTTTATTTACATGATACTTACTCTGGATTAATTGAACCATGGTTTATTTACCCAGTATTTCAACAACCATAAACTAATCAGAGTAGCTGAGTTTGCAGAATAACCAACTTGAAAAACCAACATTTTATTTTAGTTTGTGATCTCCAAAATTCAGCTCAGGTTGGTTGTTTTTTTTTACAATCCTTTTAGCAGGACATGAAGTTCCCTAATAATTCCTAATAATTTGGCAGATTTGGCTAATTCTAGTGCAGTGTTTTCCATATGTACTATTTTTGGAACTAATTCTTGAAGGTCTTCATTAGAGAAAAATGTTAAGAGGAAATCAATACTATAGAAAGATTTATAAAATACTTAAAAACAATCAAATAAAATATTGCCTTTTGTTTCCTGGCCAAGTATATTCACTGAAGATACGATTTAGATAGTTACAAATGTTTCCAGAGTAAAAGTTCTTGAATATTCTTTTCCATTATTGCATTAATTTTTTAAACAACTTCAGCAATTTTAGGACTGATGCATTGGTTTGTGATACGTTTAATTCTTTTTCATTTGATTGGGACATATTTATTACAGATTTGTGTTTGGTTGCCCATACAGAAACTGCTAAGTTGAATCTTTACCAGGATAGGTGCCAATATCTGTCAACCCCCATATTAAAACCAGTTTTAAAAAAGAACTGCTTATTCATCCAAATTTTTCAAGAACTCTATTTCTAACATTAGTTTGGAATTTTTCTCCCCATTCATAATTGTTGGCATGTACCAGAAAAAAATAATATGTACCCTGATGGAATTCATGTTAAATTCTAAGAAATAAAAACATTTTTATTCTTCATGTTATTTATATTATCTGTGTTTCGCCCTTTTCTTGTTTTGAGATAAAATATATATTCCTCCAATTTATCTCAGTTATCTCTCGTGACATTATTTATCATCAAAGAAGATTAATAGATTAAAAGATAATTATCATCACAGTTAAATTCAACAATCAGTTTAGTAGTTCACAGTTCAATTTAATTGTTCCTGGTCAAAATAATTTACACTATTCATTTCAATGTAGCAGTTCTCAAAATGAGCTGCCTTTAAGGTTTTAGTGTTATAAATTATTTCTTTATTTTTGTGCCCTTGAATCAGTGTTGACTCCTGGAGATTGCTTAGACAAGTCTCTGCAGTATTTTTGGCAAGATTTCAGAAATGGTTTGCCTGTCTCCTAAGGCTGGGAGAGAGTGACTGACCCAAAGTCACCTATCTGGTTTCATGCCTAATGCGATCTCTGAGGTTTTATGCCTCACTGTCTCCCAGTTTCTAGCCTGATGCCTTAACCACTACGCCTAACTAGCTCTCCAAGTATTGTAATACTACAACTTTACTAATTTATTCAGTTCATCCTTGCAAATATTCAGCATGTCTGAAAATATGGAAAATAGCTGTAGATTTTTACATGCTAGTAAGCCTGGGTCAAAGGAGGAATAAGCTAAACAAACATTTCACTTTTTTCTCTCCTCAAGGACCAAAAAAAGAAAACAATGCATATGGAATGGCCTTTATGGTAAAGAAGGTAAACATGTAAGTTAAGATGGGGGGAATGACAACTTATTATTTTCGCTCATTGTTGTTTCATCTGCCAAAATCATCAGAGTAACAGTCTGAAGTCTTGATACAACAAAGATTTCTCTCCATTATCTTTTGGTTTTAATAAACTCTTAATATTGGGTGAAACAGGAATGGGGGGGGGGAGAATAATTTTCATCAGTATTATTCCTACACATGGTGGCTGGGCTATTCATCAAACAGCCTGGTTCACAAAATATGGCTTGTTTTGGAGTTGTAAGGAGAGATGAACTCATCCATCCCTATTCTACATCCTGTCTGAATCAAGTCATCATTATTTATTCAATAAACCATTGTTACAAATAATGATGTATAATTGGTCCATCGGCTCCCATCTATGGTCCTGATCAATCTTGCCCTTCAGGATACGTTAGACAAAAGTGTTCTAATTTATTTCAGGTAGTTACATCAACATGGGCTTGGTTTGGGTTTTTGGGGCAAAAGTACAATGATCAAGCCAGAATGTTTTAAACTCCCCAATTAGTTTTCCTTCTCTAACATTTCAATAGAAGAGAATATTTGTAGCTCACGGTTGAATTGTGAGGTACTTGGAGCTTTGTTGTTTGTTTATAGACATTTCATTGCATTGTGGCACAGTGATATTATCTACAGGTAGTCCTCGAGTTACGACCACAATTGAGCCCAAAATTTATGCTGCCAAGTGAAACATTTGTGAAGTGAGTTTGCCCCACTTTACGACTTTTATTGTCACAGTTGTTCAGTGAATCATGGCATTCGTTAACTTAATAACACGGTTGTTAAGTGAACCTGGAGTCCCCATTAACTTTGTCAGAAGGTCGCAAAAGCTGATCACCTGACCACGGGGCGCTGCAACCGTCATAAATATGAACCAGTGGCCAAGCGTCTGAATTTTGATCATGGAGATGCTGCAAGGTCGTGCATGTGAAAAAAGTGTCTCATAAGTCACTTTTTTTCAGTGCCGTTGTAACTTTGAACGGTCACTAAATGAAGTGTTGTAAGTCGAGGACTAACGAAGCCTCTGCAAGAAACCAAGCAAGCTCACAAGAAGAACGGGGACCCCCACAGCTCTGAGATTTCCTGTTGGGTCTCTCCTCCAAGCAGTAGGCTCTGCCATTTGTTGGGAAGCCCCAGCCTTTCCCAACCCCAACCGGGGTGACTCTCTCTTCACGGTGTGTGTGGGGAGAGGGGGAAGGAAACCGGCCATTTCCTTTTCTTCATTACACAAGTTTACCTCAGGATGCGGTCGGGCTGGGAAAAGCCCTTCGGCCCCCAGCCGTCGCAAGCACGCGGAAGCCAGAGCGGCTGGGGCGACGCCCCCCTCCCACTCCTCGCAAACAGGTTGGCGCAAATGGAGCGCAGGGGAGCCGGAGCCGGGCAAGGGCAGGGCGGGCGCTTCAGTCCGAAGGCGGCAGAGCGCGGCGGAGGCGGCGAGCAAGAGAGAGGGAACGCGCGCGCACCAGAGCCGCTTCTCCGCCTCTGCGTCGAGCAGCCCCGGACAGCAGCGGCAGAAGCCAAGGAGACCCGCAGAGCTGCGAACGCGCCCGGCCGCCGCGAGCACGGCGGAAGCATCGGCGTCGTCCGTCCCCTCCCGGGCGCGTCCCCCAGACACGCACCCGGGCAGATCCGCGCTGGAACGCGACGGCAGCCCGGAGAGTTCGAGCCGGCGCCTTGCTGCCGTTGACGCCTCGGCCCCTCCGCTCCTCCACCTGCCTTCCGACGCCGCGCCCCCGGATCGCTCCGGGCCGCCCGTGTCCCGCCAGCCTCCCTCGCCGGCCTCTCTTCGGCGGCAGCGGCTAAACGGAGACGCCATGGGGAAGGAGACGCCGGGCAAGAAAGGGGGATGCGATTGCAAGCGGTTCCTGAAGAACAACTGGCTGCTTCTCAGCACCATCCTAGCCGTGGTTCTGGGTGAGTCGCGGGAGGGAAGGGCGGGCGGCGGAGGCGCTCCTCTCCTCTCCTCTCCTCTCGCGCCCTGCCCCTGTTCGTGGGAGAAGACAATGGAGACCCGCAAGCCGTGTAGGTCAGTGTGCGAATCCCGCAAAAACTGGGAAGGTTCCTTGAAAGGATAAAGCGGGCTTGCCTTTTCCCTCCGGCACTCCTCCCGAAGAAGGGCTACGTTCCTGGGAGCAGAGGAAGATAAACTAGCCGGCTGGGAAGGAGGGTTAGACCGGCTGAGGACTAAGGTGCCCATCGGACATCGCAGGCGTAGGCGGAACGTACGTTAAGGAAAGTTCATCGGTCCCCTTCCCGTTGTGGATAAAACTCTAGAGATCCAAAATTGCTGGTAGGGTGAAATCCTGCCAGATGGTATCGAAGAGCTGGTTCAAGTACCGCCCTCTGTAAAAGTTGTCAAAATTAAGAAATCACGGCACTTTAAAGGGCAAAATCTTTCTATTCTAAAGCTACATCTGTTTATAAATAGGTCCCATGGAGTTCAACAGCTTCATGTGGTGGCATGTGGCCTTTATCAGCTTACATCTTTTCACAGGACTGGTCCCATTGGGGTTAATGAATTGAGTCTATTTATCCAGATGAACATTCCGTTCCTTTCGGTTAAAAATTTCTGTCGCTCTTTCAACTGTAGGTCATGATAATGACAAAATTATGAAGGTTTCAGAGCCCTTCAGTGAATGTTTTACTGCAAATGCCTTGTCTAATCTAAAGCAAAACTGGATGAAATTTGTTTCTTGGCTAAGTAGATGGAGGGGTTGTCAGCAGTGAGAGATTAACTGGTTTTTTTTAGAAACAGGTTGGTCTGTGTTCAGTGGCACTTATACCCAAGTAGGACTTTAAAAACCCAAGCGGCAACACTGAGGTGAAGTTGGCCGTCTCAGATAGCCAGGTTGGATCTACTAGTTCCTATTTGAAAGGAGAGCAATAAGCTTTTGGAAAAACAGATGTTAGGCAGTAATAAACCACTTCCATATTATTGTCCAGAAAACAAATAAATGTCCTTTTTTTTAGTCACTGGGAACTTGACCTGAGAATATCTTTAGTTTTACCAAACCAATGTTGGAAAGACAATAGGTAAAGCGGCATGGTCTCGCTAACCATCAGTAAGATAATTGTCTGAAGGCGTGAATGAGACAATATTTGGTGTGGTGCAGTGTTTTTCAATCTTGGCAACTTTTGGGTACTTAGACTTCAAATCTTCGAGATTCCCCGGTCTGCACGCCAAGTTTGCCAAATTTAGGATGGAAGATGAAGTCAACAAAAGCAAGCAAGTTTGACACTGGGCCTCTTTAGGCTGGGGGTTTGAAGGGGAAAAAATTCCCCAATGTATCCTTATGGGAGATGCAGTAAAGCAGCAAGGTGGAATATTTTTCACCCTATTTTTCATTCTGAGGCTCCCTCCTCCCCTGTAGTCATGTGACCCACAGCACAGAATTTGCAATCTGCGTTGTGGGCATACTCAGAGTCAGAACCATCCTCTAATGCAACACAACGGGAGGCATACAGAAACTCAGAGGCAGCACATGTACTCCACTGTGATTAGACCCTCACACACATGCAGAGAGATTCAGTATACAGTATTGAATTAATTTAACAACACACAGCGTTGTATTAGTTTATTACATGGAAATGTATGGCTGCTGGTGGTAAAGGAGTTGAAAAGCTTTCAAGAAAACATGGTTGGTATGCTTTTCCTACCTTGTTCTAAGGATGTAGGTGACCACAACTTTCATCTACTTTTCATTCCTGAAAATGATGTTATCGCTTTCTATGTTATCCAAGCCATATATAGCAGAAACTGGTTTTCCAGTGTGACTGAATACTAGAGATAGATGCTTGTTTTTGAATATACCCTATAACTCGTTTCAGTTTAAATTTCCCCCAAAATATAAAACACCCTTCACTATTGTTCCCTGCCAAGATTCCTTAAATAATTATTTTATCTCCCTTATAACTGAACTCATTTCTTGGCATTAGTATAACCATTAAACATGTAAATCAAATATTGATCTATAGTTAAATACTAGAACATCTTAATGGCTAGAAACAAATAAATGCTAGAGAAAATATTCTTCCATTTCCATTTTTTCCTCTCAGTGTTAACTTTTTTGTTCAATTACTATTTCCCTCAATATTCCGTGTGTGTGTGTGTGTGTGTGTGTGTATCAAAGCAAACTATGTCCCATTCATTTTTAAAGTAACTGAATAAAATAATAATAAAAAAGCTTTTGCTTATTGTTCATAAATTCTATTAAACCTGTTCGGATTAAAGGCAGGACAGTGCTTTGGGTTTGGGGCATTAATTACATACGTACCCATGATATTACTTCATTTCATATTATGAAAACTGCAGAAAAAGTGAGAAATAATAAGCCAAAATAATGATGTCATAAAGTGGAGAAAGAAATAAAAACATACCTAATCTGATGCCTTTCGACCCTTACAAACCAACTTTGTTTCATATTACTATTTTATACATTGCCTTTTGTTCTTTAAACGTCTTACTTCTCTCTTTCAGAATATCCCATTAACCCCATCCAACCACAGCTTTTTGGTCTCTCTTTTTACCTGTTGGCCCTCATTCGTTCCCTCTGTAGGACCAAACCCCGTGAATGTATATTTTTCATACTGGCCACTAATGTTTATATTCAATCCTCATTCATTTATTATTCATTCTGCTTCTTTTACTATACACACTTCTTACCTAACCCTTCTCATTTTATTCAATTTATTTTCACATTTTTCCTGAGATACTCAATTCTCAGTACTATATAGCAAAGTGAGTAGAAAGACAATTTTATTCACACCACTTTTTACTTCTAGTATGAAAGATTTATTCCTCACAACAAACCGGTATTTGCATAGCTTAACATTTCTCTCTTTTCCCAATTGTACTAAATGTTTTACAGAAACTAAAAAAAATTGCTCTAGTTTTTCGCCAGGTATATATAATTTCATTTACCCTGTCTTATGCAGCTACTTTTATCTTTAATATTAATTTCAAATCCATATTGCTCACTACATATTATTAGTTTAACATTCCCTGTAAATTATTAATTACTCAGCCAAGGGTCTGCATTTCCTTATAATGGAATTTATTTTCATTCATGTTCCATCTACAGCCATCAACATTCAACTTCAGAGTCATGAATAACATTTCTTAATACAAGTTCATTCGCTTTATCAAATGCTTTATCATTTTTTTAACTAAGATGTTAAACAGCAAGGATCTGGCCTTTACAGTCATAATCTGGCACAAAGCCAAACCACATTTCCCTAATTGTAAATAGGTAGTCCTCAGCTTATGACCACAATTGAGGCCAAAATTTCTGTTGCAAAGTGAAACATTTGTTAAGTGAGTTTGCCACATTTTCTTGCCACATTTATTAAGTGAATCACTACAGTTGTTAAATTAGTCAAACTAATGTTAAGTGAATCTGTCTTCTGCATTGACTTTGCTTGTCAGAAGGTCTCAAAAGGGGATCACGTGACCCTGGGATACTGCAACTGTGATGAATATGAGTCAGTTACCAAGCATCAAATTTTGATCACATGACCATGGGGAAATGCTGCAACGGTCATAAGTGTGAAAATGGTCATAACTTTGAACAGTCACTAAATGAACTGTTGTAAGTCAAGGACTATCTGTAGTCAGAATTCTGCCATCAAACATTATTCCCTCTTGGTTTTTGCTTTCTTTCCTTCTTGCTACCTTTCCCTTTTTGTAGTGGCACAGATTCAGACTTCATGTGTATCTAAAATGTCACACAGTCTTTTCCTAAGTAATGTCCATTTTTGTCATCTATATAGGCTACACCTGCAGCCTTACCATTTTTTTAAACATTCTCATGGCATTTATAGCTTCTGTTTCATCAGTTTCATTCTTGGACGTATTCTCATTCCCTTACCTAGAATACTAGCATTCTTTCATTTCATTATCCTACAGTATATCACAGAAGTGAGTACACCCCTTCACATTTTGTAAATATTTAAGTATATCTTTTCATGTGACAACACT
>JANHFL010003696.1:38285-54807 GCA_032468155.1 Oxyrhabdium leporinum | reverse complement strand
AGTGAGTACACCCCTAAGTGATAATATCCAAATGGGGCCCAAGTAGCCATTTTCCCTCCCTGGTGTCATGTGACTCGTTAGTGGTACAAGATCTCAGGTGTGAAGGGGGAGCAGGTGTGTTAAATTTGGTGTTATCGCTCTCACTCTCTCCCCTTTCACTACTTTACATTGCAGCCAAGTGTTATTTCTTCAGTGTTGTCACATGAAGATATACTTAATATTTACAAAATGTGAGGGGGTGTACTCACTTCTGTGACATACTGTATATCATTTCATCACATTTAGTCTTAATTCCTTCATTCTATTGGAGGTTTCTTGTTTTAGTTACTTTCACTCACTTCTAAAACTTTTGTTTCACTCTGCACTTTTTGCTTGCTCTTTTTGAATTAATTGATTGCAACTATTTTACACACAAAGATGCGCGCGCGCACACACACACACACACTGTACTTTATCTGTTTTTCAGCCTTCTTTTTGGCAGAATTATTCCCTTGCATGTATTTTTTTCATCTACAGGCAATATCACCAAAATAATCAAGGGCTGTAAAGCACTGTGAAGTGGTATATAAATCTAAGTGCTATTGCTATATAGTGAGAAGCCTTCTTTTAATGAACCAGTTGCAGGGATGATTTTCCGTTATTAACAAATGTCTAGTAAATCGGCAAGTATGACATTACAGCAACAATTGGGTCATCATATCATTATGAAAAATCATACAAATTACATAACTGTGACAATTTACATTATTGAGGAAGTGGCACAAATTGCAACAGACATGCGTTTTAATATGTGCAAAGTCTGTTACATCATGTATCATAGTTTCATTATATTTCCTGTTTGTTCTCTCAAACAGAAATGTATTAGTTCAGTAAGCTGCATTAAATGGGGATTTTACCTGAGTAGATGTGCAATGCCTTTTATTACAATCAGCAATACATCCTGTTTTTCTTCTCAAGAGCAAAATACTTTGGTCTGGCAAAAATGATCTTTAAGGTAACATATAAACATAGTCCACTATATTTAATCCCCATTTATTTAAATGGGAATGTAAAACAAAATATTACATCTACACAGATACACCTTAATTTGAGCATAAACTACTTTAGTCTTCATTTATAGGATTCCATTATAAACCTCCCATGGAAATCTAGTACTTAAAACTGTTCTAATTACATTTTACACTGCACAAATCTTTCAGTTTAAAAAAAAATAAACAGTATGGTTTTAGGAAAGCTCTTGTTAAAACTAATGAGAAGAAATAATTTGAGAGCAAACATACCTCTAATTGTCTAGACTTCATTAGGCTTCCCCAATGTCTTTGCTAGTCAAAAGGTTGCGAAAGGTGATCACATGACCCCGAGACACTGCAACTGTCATAAATATGAGTCAGTTGACAAGCGTCTGAATTTTGATCATGTGACCTTGGGGATGCTACAACGGTCGTAAGTGTGAAAAACAATCATAAGTCACTTTTTTCACTGCCATTGTAACTTGGAATGTTCACTAAATGAACCGTTGTAACTGTGTAAGTTGAAGACCACTTGTACAATGTTGGATTGTGAACAGGGCACATTTTCCTAATGACCCTTAGTACAATGAGTGTAAGGGGCAACTACATATGATGCATAGACAGGAACCATGTTTATAAACGTGCTGGTGGATTCACCATGCTTCATTCACCTTGTTATTGTGGAAGATTCGATAATTGTAACTCTGGAAATCAAAGCATAGCTAAATTGGGATAAAGAAATTGTAACGAAATACAGAAAATGGGGTGGGGTTGAATGTGAGTAATTCAAAACGCATCTGAGTCATTCTACAGCTGTCTACCAAGATGTCAGTTATTTTCTTCAGTGTCTCTATTCCTCCTTGTTACATTAATTGAGATTTCTATGGCTCTTCAGGTAGATAATGCTAATCTCAAAAATATAGCTGTTCGGTTTATACTGAAAAATAAATGCATTGTGCCTCTTCTAGAAATGCAGTGATCAATGTAAACTTAAACAAAGGCTAAATCATTTGATACAATTTCGAATTATATTTCTACATCATACATGCATTGTCAATGTTTCTATTTCTTTCATTTTAGCTTGCTTTAATTCTCATCCTTTCAAAAGCTTAACAAGTAATTGATGAGAATTCTTTCCTGTTATCAGTTAATTCTCTGGCAAAAAGGAAAGTTGCTAGAAAATAGAAAGGAACAGGTGAAAAATATTACACAATGGGGAGAGTTGTTTTCATATCCTTATTATATTTCATTGGAAGGCGGAAGCTGGATTAATTAGTTCAGTTTTATGATCAACAGGGTGATATGTTTGATGAAACTTTGATTTGGTTTACGTTATCATAAAGTAAATATCTTAAATACTGTGGTTTACCATTTTTTTCAGAATCTGAATTAAAAGTATATATTTCTTTCGTGAAGTACAAAGTCAATTAGATAAAGAAGTATTTAATAAAAGATAATTATTTATAAACCCAAAATTCCTATTCTTACGTTCCTATTTAAGAAAGAGCCAAATCACTATCATCTAGTTCAGTGCAAAGTAGTTTACATTTATAGCTCTTTAAACAATTAAAACAGTTAAGGAAAATATATGTCAGTAGAACAAACTTACAGTATAATAAAAGTCAAGCAGCTGAGATGAAATTTGTGATGCCTTTGTGTCCATCATGGGGTTTCTAAAATATATTTGGCATTTTACAGAATTTATTTTCAGCTATTGCAGCTTCCACCTTATAGAGATAGTTGGTGTTGACTAAACATTTAGTTAAGTTTACTGTTAAAACAGAGTTACATTTACTGGGTTTCAGCTATCTGTTAAAGATAACGGTAGGAAAAAATCAGAGGAATAGCAATATTTTAATTCATTGCGCCTGAATTAATCTGACTTTACACAAATTTATATACTTAGGAAACTCCTATGTAAATCAGTAGAGAAAATTGCCAGAAAAAGTGTTACAGAATTGAAACTGTATCTGTCTTGCACATCTGTCCTGTACCTTTAAAAGCAAAAGTGTTAGTAGTGAAAGTATTACCTATGATTAAATTTAATCAGCCCAATCAACTCATATTAAAGACAAAGTGTGTTATTATGTAATGGCTGAGTTAAAAAGAAAAAAGAATCCCATAGATCCAAATAGAGCATTATATGTAATTTCACAAAAGATTACACCAATCAACCTTCTAATTACATTATAGATACGATGTTGAACATTTCAGAGATTTCAGATGAAACCACATTTAAAAAGCATGCATTTTGGCTTAGCGTATTGCCTGACTCCAGCTATTGTAGTAATCTTGGATTCTTTTTACAATGAACCCAGTGATGAGGGGCCCATTTTTAACCCTCTGCCCCTAGTTCCCGGCCATGTATTTTCAGCAAGAGACGCCTACAAATAAGTGCAACTTTTCTTTCTCTGTTAAAATATGGTTCAATCAGACACGCTGACATTAAATTATATTCTTTAAAAATAGCCAGCCAAAATAAGAAATGTTCTAAGTTCATCTACAATATGTCGGTGTATGTGCATACGATCACTCACGTAACATTACATACACACCAATTGGAATCTTAAGTTTAAAATCTGAAAACCATAAGATAAATAAAGCAGTAACTTAACTCTCAGCCTCTATAGTTTGGCAAACATTACTTCCATCTGCCTCAGGCTACTAATATTGATGGCTAAATTATCAAATGGCCCTAAGCAAAACCCTCTGATTTCTACCACACATTAGGATCCAAATGGATGGTAGGAAATAACGCTCATTAATACAAATGATCAAGCTCATCTTACTGCTCAGTAAACTGAACATTTGTATATTTCATTTCCCCAGACAGAATGCCTAGGGAGGTGTTAAAATATAATGGCAAGGCCATAGACCTTAATTAAAAATTGCTCTTCCTATATGAAGTTACGGTCTGTGCAGTAAACGTTGCAGTCCCTATAGTGTGATTGTTTGGGACTGAGATGGGAAAAGGCGGGGCCAAAGTCACACACTCCCTTTAGCAACCCTTTGTTTCCCTTATCTCTTTTCATTAATATGCCTTATTTTGTAATTTATTTCACATTTTAGGAATAGGACTAGGAGTTGCTGTTCGGGAATATGGAAAGCTCTCCAACTTGGACAAATTTTACTTTGCATTTCCTGGAGAAGTTCTGATGAGAATGCTGAAACTCATCATATTGCCATTAATTATATCAAGCATGATAACAGGTAAGAAAAATGGTCTTTTTCTTAACAGAGGTTAAAAACTAATTAAAAACAATATTACATATTTAGACTTGTTTCAGTCTGTGCTGTGTCTACTTTAGTAAAAGTTTACCACTGAACAAATTTTGTGAGGATGAATTTTGTTACTGCAAAATATTAGAAAAATCAAAACCTTTTCGATGACAAGTAATGGTTCCTAAACAAAATCCAAACAAATCTTAGTCTAAATATCCAACAGGTCTAAAAAACATATTTCTGCCTTTAAAAAAATGTTGCTAATTGAGTCAAACCACTATTGTTTTTCTGATATTTTTAAAACACGTTTCTAATATGTCTCGTTAATTTGTTAAGGAAACAGCACATTATACGAGAATGGAATGCTTGAGGAACCGTTATTTCTCTCTTCATTAATATTTCCAATAAAATGGAGTTTGACTATTAACAATTGAAAATAAATAATGTTGAATGAAACCTGAATTCCCTTCCCCAAATACTCAAAATATGAACACACTCAGTGATAGAATAACAGCACACACTGAATACTCCTATTTCTGCTAAAATAACCAGGGACTCTAAAGTTAGAATAGGTTTAAACAATTAAGGCTTATAGTCACAGTTTAACTTCCTCCTTTCCAGGCAAGAAAAAAATTGATTGGTAAATGGAGAAGATGAAGCAGGGGTATACAAATTTGGTGGGTCTTTATTGGTCTCACATGAATAATAGATTGTACATTTTACTTTAAATGGATTGATTCCAAGTAAAACACTTTCTGAAGTGGAATGGGTATGTCTGATGTGATAAATTGCAACATGGCTTCTTGCAGCCTGAAAGTGTCAGGATTTTAATTTTAAACTGGATTAAACTTCCCCCTAATTTTACCTCTTAACCACAAGAGGTAACCCAGAACATCAGGGCCGACAGCCAGTGGATGCTTTTGTTTTTTGTAGCCCTAGAGATTTTTATCCACTATTGCTTAAGATTGGTGGCGCAATTTCACATCATTATGAGATAAGAAGCACATTAAAAGTGTAAATGGGAGTTAAAAAAATAATTAGAACTTACCGTAAAGCAAGGAACTATTAGACTTGAAATATTAGATCTGCTGGATTCTGAGTATCTCCTACGTTGTTATTTAACGAGGATGATAATAAATTCTATGTAATAAATTTCAGTTTATGAAAACACAAGATGTAAGAGAAAGAAAAAAGGCAATATATAAACCTTATGATTAAAAGCAAATTAGGAGCAACATAACTACAAAATTATATGACTTGCAATATATTGCTAGTCACATAGATGAGGGAGTGAACTCATTCTCTACTATCCTAGTTGTTGTTATTGTTGTCATTATACAATTCAGAAACTGCTAGACTACATTAGAGCTCTAGGCAGTTCAGAATTTAAAACAAGCAACAATTTTAAAAATACAATTATTATTGTATTCAGTTGGTTAATTTAGTTAAAACTAAGTCGTTTCTAGCAGGAGGAACTGCCTGTCTATATGAGTTGTCAGCAACAAAACAGGTTGCCACATGAAGTGATAATTACTGTGTTGGAGGTCTTCAGAGGCAGAATGACCATCTGTCAAAGATGGAGTCCTTCATTTAGCAGGAGCATGGATTAGGTGAATTCTAAGATCATCTCTAACTCCACAACTGATAAATGGATAGTAATTGGTACTAATCCCACAAGAACTGTATCTGGGTGGGGGGAAGCCATATGTAGTACAAAGCTGTCATTAAAAAGAAAAAAAATGAAGCAGAAAAAGCTATACAGCAAGATTGATTCAGGCCATGAACTCTAGTAATTCTAGATTTGGGCAATCACAGAGTCATGTGTTAAGGCCTGAAGTTAATTAACAATGACTACTTGGAAAAATATTTGCGTTACCTTTTTGTAAATATTAAATAAAACTAAGTCATTCAAATAAATGTGAGTTATGGAAAAAGGCTGCCTATTAATACAAGACTGCCAGGGTAGGAACTAGTTCTACAGACTTGAGATACAAGTCTGTAGAAATACATTTATATTGACCCACTTTGGCACCTTTTAATTGGCAGCACTGGAAGGAATATTTGATAATATACTTATCTTTTGGCAACAGGAATGGTGGTTTCAACTTACAGTACTGCAGGCACTTACTTATCAAATCTAATCTATTAAATCTATAATTTACCTTTCCGATATAATCTTATAGAATAATGCAATTTATTGGTCTGATGATTTTATTCATTTTTCTGAAGTTGTAATGAGTTTTGATCTGAGCTACAGTTAGCACCAGTTCCTATTTTTACTGACCAAATGGAGCTTTTTCTACTGTGTTTGCAGAGTATATGGTCAGTGTAATGTTGATATTGTGCATCTAGTATCGTCCATGTATAGATTTGTCTTTTAAGCTATTGGAATAATGTACGGTATACATTATAAAGACTGAGTTTTCTTGGAAATTTATTCTGTCTCCTCTTTGTTCTGTAGACTGGGAAGATTTTTTCCCCATTATTCTGATGCCATTTTACTTCCATCATTAACATTACATGAATTAATTAACATTAATACAATGTTTAGTATTACATTTGGGATGGAGTGATGTGTTGACCACTCACTGTAATCCAGCTGCACATTCAACTTTTTATTCCTCTGGAACTTGGAGCATTGGAACATTGGTTGGCTTACCTTAGATTTTGAGATCATTGTATTATTTCTGGAATTGTTTCAGATCACTAATTTTGATACCCTTTTGTTAATAATGATGGCTATTCCATTTCTTTTGTTATTTTCTTGCCTGCAATAGAAGAGCTGAGGCTATGAAATGATCCATTTCAATCCATTTCAGTTTGATGAATACTAGAATATTTTTATTTACTTACTAACTTATTTCAGTGTTTAAGCTTGACCTTTCTACTGTGAAAACTTAAAGTTTGCTTTCGTTTATGGTTACATACTAATGCAGCATTGAACTTTCCCTTTGCTTTTGGGAACATCAACAGCTGGACTTCCTTTTGGCTTTGATCCAGCTACACTAACTATTAGTACTACTCATACTTGCTTGTTACACCAGTATCTTGTTCCATATTTTCTGAAGGGGGGGGAGGGGGAGAAGTGTTGGTAGGCTCATCTTCCAGTATCATGTTGACATTATCCTGATTCTAAATATCCATCTAATTGTTCTGGAGAAACGTTTCTCACATTTAGACACTGATTTTTTTCATCTTTATGAAATCCTTTTCTTTTTATATCTACGCTTTGCCTAACATCATTTTAATGCTCATATTGGGACTAACAATTTCCAAACAGTACTATTTTATACAGTGTTAAAATCAGAGTCTAATAAAAGACTCTGTAAGAGTCTTTGTAAGATAGTTTGTAAGATTGTAAGATAGTTAAACATTCAAAACCCTTTTGGGTCACTTCCATCAACTGAAGTAACCAAGGTACTTCCTGGCATATGTCTAAAAGCCAAACACTTTTGAAGTTTTGGGCAGATTACTTTAATGTTGTCACCTCCGGGTCTCAGGGTCTGGATATCTACCGGACCACTTATTCTAAGTATCTAAGTCCCTGTCCAATAAGATTGATTAGAACAGGCTTACTCGGAGTCCCTTCTGTTAGGTCAGTCTTTCTCAGCTTAGCAACTTTAAGATTGTAGAATTCAGCTCAGGCAACATGCTTCGGGGAGCTGGTCCATACATCTTAAAGTTGCCAGGGCTGTGAGAAACACTGTCTAAGGAGCCTTATCAAGAACCCAAGGAAAGAAATATTTTCAGTCGCAGCCCTCTTCTTTGGAATAGTTGATCTCCAGATCAGGTGAGCCCCCACTCGGCTGAGAACTATACAAATTTGGCTTTTTAAGAAAATCTTGAAAAGAAATCTGCTGTAAGAGTTGGAGCCTCCACCCTGGGTGTTGTTTGTACTTTTATTACTCCTCAGTAATCATAGTCTTTGTGTTTATGTTGTTGTTGTTTTTCTTTCTAATGGTTAGTTTGCACTTTTCTTAGATTGTTTTACTATTGTCATCATACTGTAAAAAGAAAAAGTATGCTCCTCAGTATTTCTGGGATGGAGCAGCATATAAATCTCTCAGATTTGAAACACACACACACTTTGAGTCAGTGTTGTCTTCTAGCAACTGCCTGAACAAGTCTCTGCAATTTTCTTGGCAAGGTTGTTTTCAGAAATGGTTTGTCATTGCCTGCTTCCTAGAGCTGAGATTGAGGGAGTGGCCCAAGGTCATCTGGCTAGCTCTGTGCCTAAACTGGGACCAGAACTCGTGGTCTCCCTGTTTCTAGCCTGACCCTATAACCACTAGACCCAACTGGCTCAACTTCCCTTTTTTTTGTCCCCAGTTTTCTTAGTAGGTCCATCTCAGCTTAGGTCAGCCAGAGGACATCTTCAAAAAGCTTGCTGTCAGGTTGCCTGGCAAGTGGGCAGCCATAACATTGAATAAATTGATGAATTAATATGACTGTTTTCAAGTCTGACATGCTTATAAGATATATAAATAAATATTTATATCTCTCTGGCACTAGTCACTGAAACTTAGTTTGCAAAAATGAGTCACTCTTGCTATCTAATGAGCTTCAGGTAATAGCTATGACTGTCAAGCTTTCTCATGCAGGAAAGAGAAAAGGGTGGTTGTGACTTTTCATTCAGTCTTGGCTGTTGGAAACTTATTTTCACTCAGACTGGTACTAATTTGAGGTAGCAGCTGGCCCTTTTACTGATGGCCTCTATTTATCATCAACGGGGGCCCATTTCACAATTATTTCTGGAAGAGTTACCTCCGTGGTTATGTGAATTTCTTTCACTAATTTGTCCTTCACACCTTTGTGGGGATTTTAATATGTGTATTGATCCCTTACCAATGGCACAGGAGTTTTGTTCTGTTCTTTAAAAGTATGGTCTAATTTTTTCATCCTTTGATTTACCATTGTCTTCAGTTATTTCACATTCCCTGGATTTAGTTTTGTCCTCTGGGTAATCTTTCTTTCTTTCTTTCTTTCTTTCTTTCTTTCTTTCTTTCTTTCTTTCTTTCTTTCTTTCTTTCTTTCTTTCTTTCCTTTCTTTCTTTTCTTTCTTTTCTTTCTTTCTTTCTTTCTTTCTTTCTTTCTTTGTGTATTACATGATTACTATGTTGAATGCTCACATGGCTCATTTTCAGCTTTTAGAACTGTCTTCACAGTTCTGTGTATTACCAAATTTATCTCATTCTGTCCCTTCTTTTTTGGAAATTCTACTATTGTGGCTTTTTTGGCTGCTTTGTTTACTAATACCAGTAGCACCAAAGCATTCTGGGTAGGGTTGTCCTTTGTTATGAATTTATTTTGAAGGGCCAGGCTTCTCTGCTATAAATGTCTGCAGCTGTGAAGATCAAAGAATCCTGGTTAGATGGTTACAAAGGCAAGTGGAAATACAAGGGAAAAAGGAGAAGGCTATTCACTTTTTAATTCACTCCCCTTCGATTGTGCTTCTGCTAACTTGCAATATTTAAACTCCCCCCCCCCCCAAAGCCAGACTGTAAATGTTTGTATTTCCATGCCATATGATGTACTTTATACATGGGAATCATCGTCACTTAAATTTTATTTAATCTTCTATTCTGAATATATACTGTACTACCATTGCTTATGTATTCTCCAAATTTAAATTCCCAATCAGATATTGATGGAATTACATCTTTCTTTCCAGAATTGAGCAAAATTTATTCTCACTGCTCTTGAGCATGTATTTTATCGATGTGATGTTTCTTGATTTTTTTTTCTGGAATTATATTTTATAAGCCTACTCTATGCCTTTAAATAGCCTTCTCTGTTCCTATCAGTCAGGACATTAGACAGGTCATTTAACTTAAATGACATTTTCTCAAATTCTGAATTCTGGTAGTACTTGGTCATTATGGATCCAGTACCAGTATCCAGTGGCGGTATGTTTTTTTAGACTTTTTTTATTCCATCTTTATTATTTTTGTAAATAACTCAAGGCAGTGAATATACCTAATACTTCTTCTTCCTGTTATTTTCCCCACAACGGCAGTCCTGTGAGGTGAATTGGGCTGAGAGAGAATGATTGGGCCAAGGTCATCCAGCTGGCCTTCATGTCTAAGACAGGACTAAAACTCAGTTTTCCCAGTTTCTAGTCTGGTTACCTTAACCACTATACCCAACTGATTTAGATTGCAATCTCTTGTCATCATTGGGCAATACTTCATTGGATCAATCCTATTTTGTCTTACTGTTCTTTTCCAACATTACATGGCAGTGTAATGTTACAATCTCAAGAACGTCCTCTAAGAGATCAGTATTGGATCCTAATTAACCTAATACTCATCTCTGGTGTGCTATGGTTCCTGGACAGGGTTTTCAATATCATTGTTATGCTGATGATACTCAAGTCTATAAGTCTTGATGACAGTGCATAGTCAGCCATGATGCAATGTTTTATTAGCTTTTGATCTTAGAAGTCCTCTCATTATCACCACAAGATAAATACTGTGTGGATAAAACAAAGATTATGTATCTTTTCCACTCTCCATTATATTTATGTCTATGGCCTCTATATTGTTCCAGATTCCTCTCCTTGCAATACATTATTGGGATTTAGGTTGATATCAGCTGTACCTACTTACTGATTTTACAGCATGTTTTGTACATTTTTATTTGATGAGTATTTGGAGAAACTGTGGTGTTACTGGTCCATGTTTTCTTTTTCATGCTTATATTACAGGAATAATTTGCTGACATGAGTTTCCAATTCTTTTATCTGTCTTCAAACCATAGTCAGGAACATGACTGTTCAAACTGTTTTGTAGTTTCCATGCCATTATTTTGTTTTGTACATTACAGAGGTCATTAGTGATCCCCTATTTGTACAGAGCACAGTTCAAGCTCCTGGTGCTTATATTTAGACCCTCCAATCACGGGTCTAGGACAACTTGTCACAGCCATCTTCACAGGGGCCTTCTTGCCATGGCCAATTCGCCACAGGACAACTCGCTGTGGCCAACTCACCAAGTGACAACTCATTGCAGGACAATTCCACATGGAATAATGCAATGTAATAAATGTTATCCGCCACTGTTTCTATGACATTATTTTCACTTTTGTCCGTTTCCACAAAAATGAAAATAATGTTGAAGAAACAGTAGTGTATACCATTTATCGTGTTGAGTTATCCTGTATGGAATTGCCCTGTGGCAAGTTAGCCACAGGAAGAGAACCATGGCAAGATGGCCACAGTAAATTGGCCACAGTGAGTTGTCCCAGTTCACCAATCACAACACTCTACCTTCCCTTATTTCTCCCTACAGCCTGATTGTCTGTACTGTTGGAGGATGTTGCTTTAAATACGCATGGAAGCTGTGCATTGGGTTTGTTTTATATTTGTTTTGTGGGTTGATAGGTTTTGAACTAATTTTATTGGGTAGAATTTTGTATCTCTTATGCTTTTCTTTTGATGTGAATCATGGTTGGTCACAGTTAACCAGCTGTTTAGACTGGATTTAATCTTTTTGTCCAGCTATCAAGTCCTTCCCAAGGACCTGGGAGAGGCTGATGTACATGTTTGGTGATGTTACAGATATCGTTGCAGAATGTAAGCTATTCCAAGTAAAGCTGTCTTTTGCAATTGACTTTTAATGAATTTGTCAGTGCTGATGCTGTTCAAGTGTTCTTCCAATTGTTTTGAGTTTGCACCCAAAGTGCCTATTACTATTGGTACTACCTTTATTTTCTTTTGACGCAGTTGTTCTATTTTTATTTTCAGGGCTTTGTATTTTGTTATCTTTTCCAGTTTCTCTTCTACTGTCTCTGGGGTTTCCCATTTTACACAAACATGCAATAACACCCACAGTTTTAAAAAAATCCACAAAACCAGTTTTTTAAAAAATTCAAACAATAAACACAAATAAAAGTTTCCAAGTAGGAAAATATTATATAAAATGTAGCCAACATTAGGCTCCCTATTACCAGGGGATCCCCAGACAGGCTGAAAAACATCACATTTTGAATGCTATCTGGAAGGCCAAAAATGTTGTGACTAGCCTGACTTTTGGAGGGACAGTGTTCCAGATGGTGGCACAAAAGGCTCGTCTTCTAGGGCCCATTAGATTGAATTCTTTTGCAGACAAGACCCACATAATACCTCTCCTGCTGTACCTGATGGATGGTTAGATGTAATTGGGAAGAGGCAGTCCCTCGAGTAACCTGCCTTAAATTTGGAGGGGAATCTGAAGGCCCTAGTAATGATGAAAATTGGGTGGAAAAGCTTTTTTCCCCCCTTAAAGAAATCTATTAGATCTATTGTAGGACTTGTGCTACTGTTTTAAATGTTTCCTGATTCAAAATAGTGAGAAATTGCCACCAATTCTTCAAGGTCTACAAAAAAAGGATTCAGGGATTATAGAGTGCCTGTTCTTAACATGGGAAAAACAAAAACTCTTCCCTCCGTAATTTGTTTGTTGTCTTTCTTCTTCTCTATTCTCCATAGAATATTATTAACGATTTATAAGTCACTACAGTATTTTTAAAGATTTATTGTGGCTCCCTTTTGTGCATTCAAGAAAAGAAAAAGTTGTTAAAGAGGAACCAGCCTCTCAGTCATATTTTCAGCAAAATGTATTGCTTGTGTCTAAAAACATAATGAAGATGTTAAAAGAGTACAGTCCTGTTTCTATTTAAAAAGTAGTAATATCTTAGATGCAATTGCATCTACTAGGGTAACAACTTACATTAAGATTGCAAAAAAAGATGCAGATCCATATTCTTATTTGTTAAAGTATATGGGTCGGACCTTAATGTGGAGTAGGATGATAATTCCAGTTAGAGCTGATTCACACCATATCAGTGGCTTTTCTTTACTGAGAATTAACATATTCTGAAAAGGAACAACAATGAACTCTCTTACAGATTTGAAGGACAAACATCTAAGAATAAGATCATATATGGGCATCACATATATGGTTTGGTTAAGTAATAGCCACGTGGACAAAAAAAACTAACATAATTACTTAAGGACGGTTGATTTCAAGCAAATGTCACAACCACTATATCGTACCTGATGACTGGCCAACTATGCAATATGAAATCAATTTCTGTAGAGAAAAGCTTTATGATTGGATCGTCAAATACTGTAGTAACAGAAGGAGTAAAATAGACCAGGTTTCTTTTTTTACTGGTTCTAATAGCCAATTTATTGTGTGGGCTAAAATGGAATCAACAAAGAAATGAATTCCATCAAATTCTCTCTCAGCTGTTTTGCTCTTGCTAGACTTTCTGAGAAAAGAAAAGGAGAGAGAGGGCTGATTCATAAGCAGCCGTGACTTTCAGATTTGATCAGTGCTTAATTTCTGAAAGCAAAGCTAAATTTAATTTCAAACTTGCCTAAAAGACACACATTTCAATAAGAAAAATTAAAATGCTAATTTGAGGAGTGGGTAGAAAGTTCTCATGAAGAAAAATATTCAAAGTTCGCAACATTATCTTACTACCTCACATTATGCACAATTGAAATGTGCTCAATTAATTCTTAGTTTTTGGTGCTTAGCCTTAATAGATTCAACCTTAGGTTTTGTGAATTAAATGAGGCTTTTAAAATCTGAAATTATTAATGCCTGGCCGTGTAAATCAATATACTAATGCATTGGCCGGTAATGTAGTATAGAGCATATAGCATTGAAGATTCAACTTAACTTGCTCTTATTGTATAGAAGAAACTTTGAGGGCCACCCTCACAATTTCAGATAGAAACAACCTGAAATCAGGATAATTTGTTAGCAAAACAAGGGACAGGTAAAATGTGCCCATTCCTCAAAAGATAGTAGCTTCAAACCCATTGCCCCTTGGGGACAATACAAAAATGTAGAAAAAATTACACCTTGCTTTTATTATAGATAGGGTTTGCATTTGCTACCTAGCAGTCTCTAGAAATCTTGTGTGACAGCTTCCTTGGTTTTTTACAATAAACCTACTTAGCAGACGACTGCACTTTTCAAAGCTTACGCCTGCCTTCTTCCAGTTCTAGGTTGTTGATAGAAACCTAACAGAAACCCCACATTAAACTAAACTGGCAAATGCCTCCATACGATTCAAACACAATACAGTTGATCTTGGTTTGGAGGATAGAAGTAAGACAGGATAGTCTCCAACCTTCTTGTGTAATCTAGTTTGTAACGTAAAAGAAGAGTGCCATAAATTAGCATTGGTATAACTGAAGATTAAAAAAGAAACATGTGAAAATAAAACATAAGTTTTAACTATTCTTGACAGAAATGGTACCGTAATAATACATTTGCGATGGTGCTTGTGTGTACAGTCCAGGTTGGGAAGGAAACGCTACTGCAGCCATGGTTCAAGAAATACTTCTGCACTTCTAAGCAGATTTACAACTAGTACTGTGAGGGATTCACATCATTTCTTTGTAATGGAATTAAGAGATTTCCACTGATTTAATCTGCTAGAGTTTTATTCTACAGCAGTGACATACCAATATCTTGCAACATTGGCATTGTGGCATGAGATTTGGGAGTAAGATTTTTGGCTATTATAATTTCATTATTTTATGAGTAATTGTCACTTGAAAAAGTTGCTACCTCTACATATAAAAATCTATACCCTTGAAAAATCATCAAAGTAATAGAAGAAGAAGAAGAATTATTATATAAACAGTACAGTACAGATAGCCCTCAACTTACAGTCACGATTGGAATGATGCACTGTTCTGCTTAGCCTTGTTATTGAGTATTTTGAGATGCTAGCAGACTAGTAGGAGCGACGAATCTCTCTTCAATGCTAGAGGGTGGATTGTCTGGAATAAATAAGTGCAAGTAGCTCCGTGTGAAATAGGTACTCTTCTGCTCTCTTCTGTCAGACTGCTTCCTGGGGGTTCGTTTGAGGTTTTCAACTTACCTGGAGGGAAACAAACTCAGGAGCCTGACTAGGAATTGTCCTTCCTTCTCTATGTTAGACTCAGGTTTATGCCCTGATCGGGTCATGAAGCCCCCTCCTTCATGTGAGACTAAAACATGGTGGGATGAACTGCAGGACTGAAGCTTCTTTTTATCCTGACATTATCTATCATACACAAGGAGCCGACACTCTGGGAAATCATAACTCATTTATAGTGGATCTGTTCTTATCTCATCAGATGGCAAGTAGGATTAACAAATAAATATCACCACGTCTGTGATGCCCAGGTATACCTGGGAGTAGTCCTCCTTGCTGAGATGGTGGAAAAGCAACTTAATAAATCAGTTCTTTCAACAAGTTACAGAAATCTGGTGCTGCCTTCCCAGTTGTTCCAGTGTTAAAGCCCATGATATCATGCCCATGGCATGATTAGATGGGGTGGAGATTACAAGTACATTGTAAATAGGTCAGTTAAGCAATGCCTTTAACTTTTGTCTGCTGTCAAGCAGTGGATAAATGTTCTTGTTGAGGGTTTTTTGGGGAAAGTTTGACTTGGCCAGAGCACTATATCATCTCACTATAGTGAGATGATAAAGCATTGGATTTCAAAACCCTGATTGTTTATTGAGTGACTTTTTTGATTAAGGATCTCGGTTTTGATTGCTGTAACCCCTGGAATTCAAAGAACCTTTTCTTTTGGAAATACAAAAATTAGTTCTCTATTGTGACAATGACTTCCTTGCAAGATACTTAGAGGTAGAACTGGCAGTGAGCTTTGGAAATTCTACACTATTTTGACAAGTCAGATCTTGTCTGGTTCCCCACCCCCCCCCAAAGAAAGAGAGAGAGAGAGAGAGAAATGTGAGACAGGAACTTCTTTAGTCACATTTTGGGATTTTGTCCATGGGTTTGACATAAGGCAGAATCAAACACGGACAGGTAGAAGCAAGAAGTTCATTGACAAATTGATTATAGGTTATCAGCAGAATCCTTACTTGAACTGCTTTTTGCAGGTCTGAGGGTACACTGACTATCCCAGACTGTGGTCCCTCCATGAACCTGCAGGATTTACTCTTGACCTATTTAAAAGCTTAACAAGGCCTCCTGGACCAACAAGGCCAGGTGTAAGCTCTACCGTGCAATATCTCCTCTTGTGGGTCTACTGCTTTGATCCTTTTTGTTCCTTTCCCATTGCCAAGGAAGCCATTCTAGCTAGTTTGAGTATGTCTCGAAGGTGACAGCTGTTCTCAATCTACACGCCTTTTTTGGTTGGTCATTTCCACCGTAAGCTGTCTGATAAGCCTTTGTTGCCAGGCTTCTTTGATGGGCTTATTTATTTATTTATTTATTGTTTAAACTTATATACCGCCCCATTCCGAGGACTCGGGGCGGTTTACATATAAAAT